>PVJD01009183.1:0-65364 GCA_004026545.1 Mormoops blainvillei | reverse complement strand
AGCTTTCAGTCCAAGTTTTATTCCCCTCGCAACTGGACTTTGACTCTTCCGATCGTTTTCATTAGCTCCAGGTCAACACAGTGCTCCTGGGAGTGCCCTTGGGGACCAGGCAGGGTTCTCAGGTGGGGGTCGAGTGGGGAGGCTTTCACTAAAGGCAGTGGGTCATGGGTCAGAGCCGTTTCTGGGGCTTAAGAAGTGCAGGTGCTCAGAGCGAACCCTGAGATTTAGGAAATGCAGAGTCTGTGTTTGGCGGGGCCTGGATGCGTGCAGGCGTGCACTCACGCGCGTTTCAGGCTCTGCCGTGAGTACACTGTGCAGCCTAGTCTGAGGTCTCTGGGGCAGAAGAGGAGTTAGACACAGGTGGGCAGGAGGGAGGGCGGCAGGGGTAGTAGGAGTACACTAGAGGGCTGTCAGCCAAGCCTGGGGAGGGTCTTTCTGAAGGAAGAGCCCCGAGGGACGGCAGTTCCTGTGCCAGTGCCCTGAGGGACGAGGAGAGTAGCTAAGCAAGGATAAGGAGGGTGTTCCAGGTGGAGGGAGAGAGAGGGGTGTGAGCAGGGCACTGCCAGCGTTTGATACAGGTGGAGAAGGTGTGGCAGGGAGCAGATGGGAGAGCGCTCAGTGGAGCGGGGACCAGGGAGCAGAGGCCCCAATGCCAGGGAGAGTGACTGACTAAGGCTTGTGAGTCAGTTTCTCAGAGTCACCTGGGAGGAGCTGACTACAACACAGATACGCGGGACCCCACCAGGAGCAGACATTCTGGGGGTGGGGCCTGGAAGTCTGCACTTTTATCCAGTGCCCAAGGGATCTGACTCTGAACCACTGCAGTGAGAGGTGAGGAGCCACCGAAGGGCTTCAACCAGGAGCTCGCTTCATCGTGTGTGTGTCTCATTCCTGTCCCGTAGCATCGCTCACTCCTGGCACTCACGGTGGGGCCTGGCATCGGGGAACTCTGGTCTTTTCAGGGAACGGGTTTGTGGACTATCCATAAAAAATGCCAGCCCTCTGCAGGCATCTGTTCACACAAGCATCATTATTTTGCAGAAGGAAGTAGAACCCTCTGTGTGGGGCCTTCTGGGTTTTTGTTGGGGAAGAAAAAGAAAGCAAAGTGGGGTCTGCCCTGGAGGAGAAGGTGACACTTCCTGATTTCGTAGTATCCTTCCCAGGAGCAGCAGCCAAGTTGGACAGATGACCTGCCACTCTGCCACCTCTCTGGGGTGGGCTCAGCCTCCAACCGAAGCTACTCTGCTGATGGCAAAGGCACTGAGAGCCACCCCCCAGAGGACAGCTGGCTCAAGTTCAGGTGAGAGGGCTGGGAGTGCGCCCCCGGGCATTGGAAGTAGGTTTGCAAGCAAGAAAAAGCAGCAGTTTTGCAACTGCCTCGCAGGGGCCTTGCCAGTGAGACGTGGCCCATGGGAGGTGGCGTCTGCTGCTGTCCCCTTCCACATCTAGACCTCAGACCAGCCTAGGGCTTGCTACAATGGGGAGCACCCCCGAAAGTCATGGCCAGGGTATAGTGATGGTCACAGTGGTCCATGTGGGCACCTGAAGCCACAGCTGCTGCGCCTTCAGTCTCCCCCAGTTTTTGTCCCTCCTCCCCCTCCACTCTGGAGCTGGCATCATTCTTCTGTGGGCCTCTGGCCTCAGGCCGCCTCCTACCTCTGTCTGTCAGGAGCGAGAACGACTGCTTTCTCTACGGGGTCTTCAACGGCTATGATGGCAACCGGGTGACCAGCTTCGTGGCCCAGCGGCTGTCTGCGGAGCTCCTGCTGGGACAGCTCAACGCTGAGCACACAGAGGCCGACGTGCGTCGTGTGCTGCTGCAGGTGCGGTGCTCGGCCGGCTGGCTGCCTGGGGGGTCATGTCCCTCAGGAAGGTGGGCCTGCACCCGCGAAGTGTGGCCTTAGCCAGGGCTCGCCTGCAGACCCTGCCCACCCCTCTCTCCTGCAGAGGACCCAGCTTTGGGGGCCCAGCTCAGCAGCAGGGGCCCCCCCCACTTCCGGGGGATCCAGGAGCAGGGAGCCGGCTGCCGTCCTCGCCCGCCACTGGCAGGGCTAACCCTGAAGGAGAGGGAATCCTGGGGAACAGGGAGATAGGGGCAGAACCTTGGACAAGGGGCATAGTGTGGGGTACTGATTTAGGGTGATTTAGGACGGCCCCTCTCCTTCGGGCCCGGCTCAGGTGCCCAGCCTCGGGGGGCTGCCAGCACCCGGGGCCTCACCTCACTCGCGCCCGCTGGGTGCCCCTCGGCCAGCCCCGCGCCTCCGCCAGCTGCCGCTGTGGAGGTTCTCTCCCTGGCATCGCGCTCCGGAAGCGCATCTGGAGGCACTTAATTTGGATGAGGAGGACGGGTCCCTGTTCCTCGAAAACAGTGGTCCCAGCTACTCTCCTGCCTCGGCACCTGAGGGCCAGCACCCCCCCACCCCCACTCCACAACCGCAGGGCCCCGTGCCACCTACTCTCAGCTGTCCCCCCAGGAAAGGCAGCAGCGCGACCGGCGTTCAGGGGCCAGTAGGAGGTAGTGATGACACCAGCTGTCTCTGATCTGGACTTGCTCTGGGCCAGGCGCTGAGGGCTCAGCCACCCGCAGGACAACACTTACCTCTTCACAGATGAGGAGACTGAGGCTGCCAGCTGGCCTGGTTCCAGGCCTGTGCTCTTGGCCTCTGTGTCCTTAGCCTTCACGTCTCTGGTCCCTCTGCAGTGCCACATGCGAAGCCTCCACCCTGTGGTGACCTGCTCTTAATACAGTGTGTTGCCGTTGGTCGCGGGCATTTCAGCATCAGGTGGCAGCAGTCTTCTGGGCCAGCCGCTGCCCTGAGCCCCCTCCCTGTCCTCTCTGTGCCTCCAGGCCTTTGACGTGGTGGAGAGGAGCTTCCTGGAGTCCATCGACGATGCGCTGGCTGAGAAGGCGAGCCTGCAGTCCCAGCTGCCAGAGGTAGCCTCCCCGGCCTGCTCCCCGGGAGAAGCGCGCCAGGGCTGGCTCTGCGGCGAGCAAGGACTCCGCTGCCGTGTCACTCCCAAGCCATTGACACCATGGGGCCAGAGCAGCAGGAGTTAGGGGACAGTTTCTGACTGGGGGACGTGGGGGGCGATGGGCTTACCCTCCGAGGGGCCTCCCCGCTTGCTGTGGGCAGCTGTCCTCAGGCTCAGCTTGTGGCAGACAGTGAAGGGTGTGAGGAAAGGCCCTCTCGGGTCAGTCTTCAACTCGAATGTGTCCACAGCCCTGTCACCCAGCCATTTGCATCACCCAGCCAGCACTTTCAGAGCCGACAACAAGCGAGGGCTCCTCTGGCCTTCCTGGACAAGCCCGCCTAGAAGGGCGGTGTCCACCCTGACCTCGCCCCCAGTGCCTGTTCTTGAAGAGGGGCTGGGGTGGTGGGTGAGGTGGTCTGTGAGGACCCGGCCTGCTCTGACCCCCAGCGGTGGCTTGCAGGGTGTCACCCAGCACCAGCTGCTTCCTCAGTGTCAGAAGATCCTCGAAAGACTGAAGGTGTTGGAGAGGGAGATTTCGGGAGGGGCCATGGCTGTCGTGGCCGTCCTTCTCAACAACAAGCTCTATGTCGCCAATGTCGGTGAGCCACCTGTCTGTCCCAGGGTGGGGAGAGCTGAGAAGGTCAGCACTGGGGGCTGTGTGTTCTTCGGACAGTCTGCTTTCCAGACACGTAGGACCTCCATCCTGTCTGCTGGGGCCATCGGGTGGGTTTCCCTGTTACCTACAGGAGTGTCCCAGTTTCAGCGGGGGAGCTAGAAGTACCAACTGGGACGCGGCGTCTTCTGGCTTTAGTCCCTGTGCCGCTCCTAACTGGCTTGTGGCCTTGTGGGAGCTGCGTCCCTGCCTGGGTCACCTCAGTGGCTTCCTCTTCTAGAAGAGATTGTCATCTGTAGGAGACCCACTTGGCATCCCAGGGAGAGTGGTAAGGTGGACTGGGTGTGGACCGGAGGGCAAGGGGTCACGAGGACATTTTGTGGGCAAAGGAGAGGCCATCTGGGACCCTGAGAGGGCCGTTCCCCCAGAGCGCTGATTACTGTAGGAGCCCTGTAGGGACCACACTGACAACGTCCCTCTTCTCTTCCTCCTTTCCTTAAGATTTCATTACGGGAAAAATTCAAAATGTGAAATAAAATAGAGCGACTAGCCTCATGAGCCCGCGCGTGCCTGTCCCCAGTGCCCGCGGTCATGTCCGCGCGGCCAGCCTCATTCCATCTACAGCCTGTCGCCCCTGCATGGCCATGGAGCAGACACCAGACATTGTGGCCTGGTATCTGTAAATATTTCAGTGTGTCTCCCTAGATAAAAGATTTCTTATTAAAATCATAATCATAATCATCCTACGATGGCACTGGAAAAGTTTAACCTAATTCCTTAATGTCATTAGCTCTCCCTGACTGGTAGCTTACCCAGGGGCCTGTTTTCGGCTGCTCGTTGCAAGCGTTTCCACGCGGGAGACACCTGCCTTGTCTCCCTCCCTTCTCAACATGGCCTTTTCCTCCCTGTGCTCAGTGTTTGCTCAGCTGCTCAAATTCTGCTGCAGGTACGAACCGTGCACTTCTATGCAAGTCCACGGTGGACGGGCTTCAGGTGACGCAGCTGAACATGGACCACACCACGGAGAACGAGGATGAGCTCTTCCGCCTCTCACAGCTGGGTGAGCAGCGGACGTGGGCCAAGGGGTCAGTGGTGGGAGCGCAGCCCCCACGGCGTATCCTTGCTCTCTCCTGGTGCTTATGTAGAAAGAGGCACAAAGTGAATGGGCTATGACCTTGGTCTTGGGACCGACCTGCCTGGGTGGGGTCATGGCTCTGTGGCTTACTGATTGGTGATGTTCAGAACTTACTCAAGCTTTCTGTGCCTCAGTTGCCCCATTTACCTAATGAGATAATAGTAACACCTGCCTCAGGGTGGGTTGAGGATTAAGAGTGAAGGCATGCCAAGTACCTCCTCCGAGTACCGGCAGGCTCACTGTTACTGGTGGAGACAGAGGCCGAAGAGGTCCTGAGGTTTCAGTCACTGCTGCAGCCACACCCCCTTCCCAGGCAGGGAGGGTTCTCATTCAGCAGGTGTTCTGACGGGCATGGAGACTGAGGACACCGGGGAACGTTGGGTTGGCCGCTCTCCTTGGCACCCAGTGTGGCTTCATTTCCACAGGTCCCTGGTGCCTTGTTTCGTGGATGTGTCTGTCCCCTTCTTTTTGTTCGTCATTATGAACAAGGTCTGGCCCGTCATGTTGTTCTCCCTGATAGGTTTGGACGCAGGAAAGATCAAGCAAGTGGGCATAATCTGTGGACAGGAGAGCACCAGGCGCATCGGGGATTACAAGGTCAAATATGGCTACACCGACATCGACCTACTCAGGTGGGTGGCCAGCCCACAGAGACTCTTCTTTCCTCCCTCCCAGAGAGGTTGGTGTGGGGCCAGGAGCCAGAGGCCTTAGCTTGAGGCTGGACAGGGGTCAAAGCCCAGGGGAAGCAGCCTGGGCCACGGGGCCTAGGAGAGGCCAAGGTCAGCCTGAGGTGCTGGCTTGCATAGGGATGGACCAGAGGCCTGCGGGTCGCTGCTGTTTATGGTTCGAGCCAGAGTGGAGGTGCGCGACGAGTTGTAGATCTCCCTCCAAGGACGCCCCCCTTCTAGCTGCCACCTGGCGCTCATAGCAGCAGGCGGGCAGCGAGAATAACCGAGAGCCTTGGTGGTGCCAGCCCGTGCACAGTGCTCGCTCAGGCCCTAGGAGGTGGGTGCTGTTACTACCCAAAGGTGTTTTTCATGCGAGGAAACTGCATATGAGGAATGTTTTCGTATGAGGCGTGATGACATTAGGCAGCCTGTCCAGTCACAGGGCTAGCCATCGGCTGAGGCAGGGCTTGAACCTAGGCAGCCTGAATTCTGAGCACATGTCCTTAAATAGACGTGTGCCTGTACGCGTGTGTGTCACATCACGGTATTTAATGTCACCACGAGAGCCATGGAGGGATCATGCCAAAGACCCATCATCAGAGGCCAGACCTCGTCATGTCTTAGAAGCACGAATTAAAAATCCTTACTCTCACAGGATTTAGACAGTTGAGTTTAGAACCTTTTGTTTCTAATTTGTGGGGTTCTGTTGCGTTATTGGAAAGTACATACGTGCTGTAAAACAATTCAAACAGTGCCAGTGATGCACCGTGCGAAGTATGTTTTCCTCCTACCCGAAGCCAGAACTCCTTCCCCAGAAGCTTCTGGTTCCCGCTGTACCCTGCCCAAAGTCCTTGTGCACCGGCACATATGCGTGCGTGTGTGTGTGTGTTTGGTAGGAGAGGGGGCTGGGGCAAGCATCCTTTTCAAGACACCCCCTAAGTGCCAGCTCCCCGCTTTCCTGTGTTCTGCACCTCGCTTTTTCCACCCAGTGCCCACCCCTCCATTCCTGTACACCTATGGTTGAAGCTGGCAGTGTTCTCCGTAACAGCTGCTGGATTCCAGTGCGTGGCCGTGTTAGCACTCTCCCACTGGCCCCTACTCATGGACCCTCAGGGTGTTTCCAGACTCTACCCTTTCAGATACTGTTGCCAGAAACATCTCAGAGTTGCCCGTGCGCACGTACACACGCAAGAACTTCCTGGCACTTGCTGGCCCTGAGAGCGCTTCGGAAAGGACCTTTGTGCAGATCAGGTGTCGGTGGGGTCTGAGTCAGCTCAACACCTGCTTTGGAGGAGCCCAGGAGGAGCGGGCTTTAAAAAGAGAACCCCACTCTCTCACTGTCCCGCCCTGCCCCGCCACTGCTCAGGTTCTATGGACAGCAGGGGCCATGTGGGGCCAGGATTGGGCATGTGACCTTTGCCATCCTGACCCCAGCTGCCCTCTAGCTTTTCTGGCCCCCAGGACTTGATTTTAGTAGCTGCCCTCAGAAAACAGGTCTGTTTTCCTGCTTTCCTCTTTTTCTTTTTTTCTTTTTCTCTTGTCAGATTTGTGTTTTGTTGTACATCTGGGTAGATTATGCCCCTTAGCAGAATAGATGTCCCCTGGGGGCCATTCCAAGCACAGCTGTCCCCTCCACTCTCTCTTCCTCCAGCACCGCCAAGTCCAAGCCGATCATCGCGGAACCCGAAATCCACGGTGCACAGTCCCTGGACGGGGTGACCGGCTTCCTGGTGCTGATGTCTGAGGGGCTGTACAAGGCCCTGGAGGCAGCCCACGGGCCTGGGCAGGCCAACCAGGTGAGCTGGGCCTAACAGAGCGCAGCTGGCCGGCCCGCAGGGCAGCGCCTGCCCCTGGGGACCCGGCCAGCCCTCCTGCTCAGCACCAAAGTGCTGAGGGACCCAGGGCTCTGAGTCAGAAACGCCTTTGCCAGACATCTCTGGGTTCAGAGCTGGGGAGGAAAAAGCCCAGAGCTCACAGACACCCATCCCTCCCAAACTTTGCTCACTCTGGGCTTGAAGCAGCGTCCGCTCCTGGGGCCCTCAGCAAAGCCCAAAAGGAAGAGGGGGACGTGGACGTGGACGTGGACTTACGGGAAAGGCCCTGAGCCTAGGGGAGAGCACAGAGGTGGGGCGGCCTAGTGCACAGGGCGCTGGCCCAGGAGCCGCCAGGCCGTGTGGGGGCTCCACTCCGCCCTTCATTTCCCTCTACGCTGCACATAATTTACAGTTCTTATCTCAGTGGGGACGGCAGCATCAAGGGATTGTGGCGAGGGCCAGGTGCGACTGACGTAGGTCCTCTGCAGGTGGGAACTGCTTCTTTCCCTGCGCTTTGGGGCACACACGCCCGACAGTCGCCATTAAAGCAGTCGCTTCAAGGATGATTTTGAAGGGAGGCTGACCTCCGATTGCCGGGTCGTTCAGATAAGTTCAGGTCGCGCTTCTCCTTCCGCCTGTGAGTCTCGTTGGAAAGCAACCTTTTTTCTGCTTTGTCCTTTCTAATGAAAGGCTATGAGGAAGAATCTCTGCCTGCCTGCTGACACCTGTGTTCAGAGGTTTCTCACCTGTTTTGTCTTACTCCTCCCAGTCGCCTTACATAGAGGGCGGCAGCTCGCCGTCCAGTTAGGGGCGTGGGGCGCACAGACTCAGGGTCTTGCCCGAGGCGATACAGCTGGTCCGCGAGGGAACCGAGCGCACCCTGACCAGCCCCGGGTCCCTTCCTGTTACCTGCCTCTGCCCAGTGCCTCCAAGAGACTGGCCAGCCACCATGCAGAGGATTTCGTGTGTTTGATCTTATCACCAATGCGATTCTTCTCTTTTCTTGGGTCTTCATAATAGAATTACCCAGTGGCTTCTCCTGGGCTCTGGAACACACTGGCCAGTGGACCTCTCTGTGGGCAGGGACCCTGTCTTCATTCCTTCTGAATCCCCGTTTTCTGACGTCGTTGGCTTATCACAGCCTACAGTAAGCCAGTTCCAGGAAGGAAAGCTTAATAATAACTACAATGTATACAGAGCTTTCTAGCAGTCCCCAGAGTTCCCTCACATCCACTATGTTATGCAGGCCTCACAATAATCCAGTGAGGTGGGTATTAACCCCATCTTACTGGTGTGGAAGCCAACAATAAGAGGGATCACAAGGTCACACCTCTTCTAATGAGAAGGTTCCAGTAGGATTATCCTTAATACCTTGAAAAGCTCGGATTGCAGGTGTGGCTGGTGGGGGCTTCCTGTACCCGCTTAACCAGTCACCCCCTAGGGGTCCTGATTAGACTCGAGTCAGGGCCCACGGTCCCTGGGCCCCCCTGTTTCTTACCACGTCTCCCCCTGCCCCCAGGAGATCGCTGCCATGATTGACACCGAGTTCGCCAAGCAGACCTCCCTGGACGCGGTGGCCCAGGCCGTGGTGGACCGGGTGAAGCGCACGCACAGCGACGCCTTTGCCAGTGGTGGGGAGCGTGCCAAGTTCTGCTCAAGGCACGAGGACATGACCCTGCTGGTGAGGAACTTCGGCTACCCGCTGGGCGAGATGAGCCAGCCCACAGCATCCCCAGCCCCAGGTAGGTGCCGAGCGTGGGCAGGAGCCGCTCAGGAGGCCGTCGGGGCCCGGGCGGGCTGCGGAGTGGCTGGGGCGCTGGGCCTTGCTGCCTGGAGCAGAGAAGGTTGAGGGGGAGGCCTGGCTTTGAGCCTGGGCTCTCCGAGTTTCGGGCTCTCCAACTGCCTGTGTTTGTTTTTCCTTTTTATCTGAGAAATGAGGAGGGACCATCTGCCCTGGCCCCTCCTAATGACCTGCCTGCAGAATGCTCGCAGGGACGCCAGGCCACATGATAGGGACGACGGCCCGCGCGGACTGCCTGTAGTCCTCGTTAACAACCCTGGAGAATATAGCGCCGCCTGTGACAGAACGGGAAACTGGGGCTCGAGGAGGAAGAGACCTAGGCGAGGCTGGCGTCTGGACGGAAGGTCCCTGCAGCCGGGCCCTGTCCCGGGGCCGTGGTGGGGGCGAGCAGACGAGTTCCCCTTGCTCCTTCCCAGTCTGGAATCGAGCTGCTCGGGAGACAAGGCGATCGCTCTCCTGCCCTCCCCGCCCGGCTGCTTTGTCCCTGGGCCTGTGCTGCTGCTTGCTTCTTTCAGACGGGCCTCGAGGCTCAGGCCTGGATGGACTTGCTCTCCTGTGGACGCTGGGGTCACTGGAGTTCCTCTAGCTTGTTGTTATTGCAGCCATATTTTTGTTGGGCCAGCCTCAGCGAGGAGCCTGCTTAACCCCTCAGATTAAAGCATCGTCGCAGGAAGCCAGGCAGTAACCCTTTCATCAAGCAGCGCAGCACTTAATTCGCCCCCTCGCTTTGAGCACCAGCAGTGCTGTGCTGCCGAGCGCAGGGCCCGTCGGGCCTGGGAGTCTCTGCCACCCGACACTCTTTCTCCGTCCCAGGGGGCACAGGGCCAAGCTGCAGCTTGGGGGAGCCAGGCTGGGTCACCACTTTCCCCTCTCAGCCTTCAGACGCTGCCCCATCAGGCCCTGGAACAGCCCTCTTCCCACCGCCCCAGGCAGTCCCTGTGGCCCACCCACTTCTCTCTTCCTCCCAAAGCCGCCGGAGGACGAGTGTACCCTGTATCCGTGCCTTACTCGAGCACCCAGAGCACCAGCAAGACCAGCGTGACCCTCTCCCTCGTCATGCCCTCACAGGGCCAGCTGGTCAACGGGGCCCACAGCGCTTCCACGCTGGACGAAGCCACTCCCACCCTCACCAAGTAAGCCCTCCCTGCACCCCCAGCCACTCTTGGGTCTGCCTCTGGGGGACAGCCCTTGGTATCTGAACAGGACTGCCGCAGGTCCAAGTCCTATAACTGAGTGGTCTTGGGTGAGAGGCCCTGGGGGCTAGTACCTCTCAAACGCCCCGTCTCCCTTCCTGGCAGGCCTCTCTAGAAGGGGAGACAGGAAGAGGCAGCGCTGCAGGTCCCAGCAGCTCACTGAAGCGGGGCCGGTGAGGGGGCGGGCTTCCAGGGGCAGAGTGGCTGAGGCCACCCGGAAGGGACACGCAGCCGATGTTGGCAGCCTGCTGGTCACATATTCTTGTGGGTCCCATGTATTTTCATTGAATTGGAAGGTTCTCTTGTTCTCTCTTTTATCCTGAAGCGTGTGTTGTAGGGCGGCCTCCCCAATGGCATCCATGCTCGGGGGACATTGTCGGGCCTGTCCGGGCTCGTCAGAGCCAGTGCTCTCCGACTAAAATGTCTGATTTCACTTTGAAGTGAGTTCTCCAGTTCAGGGGAGGGGGAGGGGGAGAGGCAGCAGGAGGCCTGGAGCCTGCGGGTGGGCGGGCAGGCCTCTTCCTGCTGCGGCAGACCTGCCTGCAGGTCTGGTGTCCCGCCCAACCCCTTCACTTCTGTGGGATGTGTGCCCCCCACCCCGAGACCAAGATCTGGTTTCCACATTCCAGCCCTGCCCAGAATAATAGAGACACCACACCCAGCCCACTCCGGGTGCAGCCAATCAGAGGGGCTGCCAGGATGGGAGTGGTGCCCTGTCCCTCTGCCTGGAGGGGGTCCTCCCCTGCTCCCTGCCCCCACGCTGCTGCTGCTGCTGCCACTACCGCTGTGGGCTGGAAGGACTGAGCGAGGCCGCGGGGCGACTCCGCTGCCGGAGCAGGGCTGCCCAGAGGGGGCCGCCAGCTGCGGCCACAGAGGCAGAGCAGGGCAGCAGTGGGCCCAGAGCAGGCAGGAGAGCCAGCCGCCCTTCTGCACCCCTAACTCCCTGGGCCCCTACGCAGCCCCTTCCCTCCGCTGTGCCTCTGAGTATGAGCTGGGCCCCGGCGGGCTGGCCCGGTGCTGGGTGCTGGGCAGTGCTGGGAGTTTTCTGGACGGTGGGCTAGCAGGCAGTTCCCCGCTATGTGCTCTGTGACTGAGTGTGGGTGTTCAGGGAGCTCCGAAAATGTGGGGGACCCATCTCCCCAGCCGGTGAGAGGGGAATAAGAAGGAGAGAGTAGAGAAGGTTTTCTTGGAGAAGAGCTTTTGCCAACCTGTGGTCAGCGGGGTTTGGATCGGGATGGATCTGGAGACCCCAGAGCGGATGACCTCTAAACTCAGTGCTGCCTGGCGGCCCCAGGACGCGTATAGCAGCCACTAGCCACGCACGGTTATTGAGCACTGGAACCAAGGGATCTATTTTAATTCTAGTTCATGTAAATAGCCACATATAGCTGGAGTTTAAAAAACACGTTGGACTTTTCACCTGTTCCTAAGAACATGTGATCGGCTGGCTCTTTGTTAGAGAGACCTGTGGCCTCAGGCAAGGGCCTCTCTGTCCCCAGGCTGAAAGCCAAGGCCCCCAACTGACCCTCTCCCCTGTCACCCTCACAGCCAGAGCCCGACCCTGACCCTGCAGTCCACCAACACGCACACCCAGAGCAGCAGCTCCAGCTCGGACGGGGGGCTCTTCCGCTCCCGGCCCGCCCACTCGCTCCCACCTGGCGAGGATGGCCGCGTTGAGCCCTATGTGGACTTTGCCGAGTTTTACCGCCTCTGGAGCGTGGACCACGGCGAGCAGAGCGTGATGACGGCCCCCTAGCCCCGACCAGGAAGAGCAGCCCGAGCAGGATCTCGCATGAGGACAAGGGGGCCCACCACTGGGGTAGTGTGGGCTTTTTCCTGCAGTGTCCTGTGCCATGGGGGCCAGTGGGTGCCTGGTCTGCAGACCGGACCCCTCCGATGCGCCTCGTCACTGCACGGGGAATGGAGGCCCTTCCTTCAGGCAGCCTCAGCCAAGACTGTCTTCTCAGAACAAAGGGTGCAAGTGCAGAAGCTGGGCTGGCCCGCGAGCCCACCACATGGGGCAGAGTGTGAAGAGGCTCTCCTGTGACCCCACAGCTTCCCACCAGCGCCTCCCCTCGGAGGAGCCTGTGGCCAGTGCTAGTGCCCCTCACCACTGGGCAGGGGCTCCCCCCTTTCATCCCCAGCCTCTGAAGGGAACCCCAGTTGACAGCTGTACCTTCGAGGCCTGCACCTGACCCAGGGCTCCTTGCTTGGGCCAGCCCGGTGGTTTTCAGTGGTAAACGCTCCGGAAGACCAGGGTGTGTTGGGGGCCCGGGATGGCTGCAGCGGGGCCAGGCCAGGGAAAGGAACCGGAGGTAACTGGTCCGAGAGGATCACTGGTGCGGAGCCCCCCAGAGAAGGTAGGCTGGGCTGGGGGCCTTCCCCAGGGATGGGGGTGCAGGAGGGGCGAGGGTGTGCCAGGCGGAGGCCCCGGAGCCGGGTGAGCAGACTCCGCTTTGCTTCTTCCCTCCTGGGGCCGGGGAAGGCCACGGGCTGTGGAGCCCCGAACACGGGCGATCTTTAACACTAACGGTGGCCTCTGCCAGCTCCGCAGGCACGAACAGGTCTCGAGTCAGGCTGGGCTCGTGTCAGGTGAAAGAGGGAACAGTGGAGTGTGGCTCTGAAAGGGGACAGGTTCTTTGAGGCCCACTGCTCTGTGGCCGAGCTCAGGCTTGAGACGTACACTGCTTCTCCCGACGCCGGGGGCAGGCTCAGGCCGCCGGGCCCCGGGTGAGGCCGTGTCACGGTGCTCCCTGCCTTCTGTGGGGAGGGGTTGCATCCTGTTCCCACAGGAGAAGCAGCCCAGGAGACTCGCGACATGCCCAAGCCACCGGGTGTGCGGTCCGTCAGGTCCTGAGGGCCCTGGCTTCTGCCAGACCCTCCCCAGCACCCAGCCTCCTGCCCCACAAGGCCCCAGACACAGCTCACCAGGGACTGGCCACTGTGGGGCCTCCAGGGTGCTTGGACTCCGAAGCGTCAGAGGCCAGCTCCAGAGCCCTGCTCACTCTGTGGCCCTGGAGCACAGCTCCCGAGGGAAGCTGGCAGGAGCGGGGGAGTGCGCGTCTCAGCCGAGAGCCCCGCTTCTCCGCTTGGAAGCCATTTCTGTTCTGCAGGGGAAGCGATTTAAAGTCAGTCAAAAAGGCTGGGAAACAAAGGGAATTCTCTTCCAGGAATGTCTTGGAGATGCTGTTTGGTCTGTAGAAATAGAATCACTTTTTTACCACAACAAAGAAGCAATAAACAGTGGTGTTGTGCTTCACTGTGTCTCCTATAACTCAAGCGGCAGGGACGCAGGCCTCCAGCTCCCCAGGCTGGGGCCGGCCCCAGGGCTGCCACCTCACGGCCCAAGGGGAGAGGGCTGGGTCGAGGCATCCCTCCAGGTCCCCGGCACAGCTGGAGAGGGGGGCAGTTCCCCTCCCGCCGCAGGCCAGGTGCTCCGGGCCCGTCTCCTGCCAGTGGTATGTGGCCTTCAGGTCACCAGGACAGTGGATGTTAGTGGGTGTGTTAGGGGCTCCTTTGCATTATTTTGGTTTTGTTTGGGTGGAGGATATTCTATAAATACCAATCCATAAAGTGCCTCTTCCTGCTTCTGGAGACTTAAGAACTCATCCACTCACAAGAGCAGAGCGTCTGTGGCTAAAACTGAAACATGGTGTGGCTTGGGAACAAAGCCAAACTCCGTGTTTGGGTGGTGGGTTCCCAGACACTTCCCTCCTGTGTGCTGGGAAGCGGCTCCTGGCGTGGGTACCAGCCGAACTGCTTTCAGGACCCGCCCACCTTGGCCTCCTCAGCCGTGCCCCCGGGGGTCCTGACTACCTGGACGCACTGTGTCAACCCAGTCCCCTGAGAGGGAGGTGGTGGGCATGCCATTTCACAGATGAGTGACTGAGGGACAGGCGGCCTGGTCCCAGCACAAATGGCCCCGTCTGGCCTCTCGAGGCCCTGGGCCTCTCCCAGCAGCTGCTTTGCCCTAGGCATGTGGGGGCGGGGCACTGCCCCTTCTGGCTTTGTGCCCCCTGTCCCCTCGAACCTGCCTCCTGAGGGTGAGGGGGCACTGTGTCAGCTCCCCGGGTAAGAAGGGGAGGAGAGGGGGAGCTTAGGAGTTTTAATATTTAAGAAGTGACAAGGGTCAGGACAAGAAGAACCGAGGCAGCCTGGTGAGGCTGCGTGGCCATGGGCCAGTCAGCACCCCTCTCGGACACCGGAGGTGGGCGGATTGCCAACACCAAGCCAGGAGCCAGCTGGAGCCCCCTCCAGCCTTTGATCCCTTCTCAGTGGGGACAGTGCCCAGTTTCCCTGAGTCTGGATCAGGGAGAACCAGAGAAGCCCACCCACCACCTGCCACCTGTGTCTACTTGTCCCTTGAAGGCATCTGGCCTCCTCACAGCACAGGACTGTCCCAGGCTTACTGAGGCCCTGGCCTGAATGAATAAGTGCATAGCCATGTGACCTTGGGCGAGTTACTTGACCATGTTGAACCTCAGCTTCTTCGTCTATAAAAAGGGGATCTGCCCCAGCTGGTGTGGCTCAGTGGATTGAGTGGTGTCCTGCGAACCAAAAGGTCACCGGTTCAATTCCCGGTCAGGGCACATGCCTGGGTCGCGGACTGGGTCCCGTGGGGGGTATGTGTGAGACAACCACACATTGATGTTTCTCACCCTCTCTTTCTCCCTCCCTTCCCCTCTGTCTAAAAGTAAATAAATAAAAAGGGGATCTGACCTGCTTCTACATAAAATGACCCGACACGTCTGAACCATAGAGGAAAGAATTGTCCCATCCTGCAAATGTGGAAATGGATGGGGACACATTGCAAGAGCATGAGCTGAGGTTCCTGCCCCTCCACCACCGCCACCTCCACTGCGTACTGGTACGCGCTGCGAAGTCGCCGCACAGTGAGGGTTCTGCCTGGGGCCTTGAGCATAGCAGGCACTACCCCAGCTCCCCTGGGACCCCGACGCCGAGGAGCCGTTGAGGCTCTTGCCACTTCTCCACTGAGGCCCAGAGGGAGGCTCTCAGATGGGACCCCAAACATTTTTTCAACGAGGGCATTTTTCATGATTCTTCCGGGCCCCCCTATTTTGAAACCAAACAGGGACACAGATCACTGCCGTTCCCGGCGGGCTGGGCATGAGCACCCGCTTTGTTCCCACGCAGAGGCAATGTCAGCCCCGAGCAGAGACAGACGGGCACTTGACATTTGCATGAGCCTGGGCGGCCTCCTCGGGGGCAGACAGTCTGGCAGCCGGCTTTGAGGGGTGTGGACACCCGTTCCCAAACTCCATCCCTGCCCCGCGAGTGGTCAGAGATCCCCAGGTTGGGTGGACCAGCTGCCTAGTGCAGCTCTGTTTTTCCTTGTCGTCCCAGCTCCCAGAGTGGGCTGGCGGGGACAAGGTGGACCTCAGCGCCCACTCACTGCCTTAAGGCCAGAGCCCCCTGGCTATTTCCACACCCTGATCAGGCTCCCACACTTGCCACTACATCCTTCAAGACCCAGCCAATGTGACCCCTCTCCAGGGAGGCCTTCCCCTGCTCA
Organism: Mormoops blainvillei; assembly: GCA_004026545.1. Lineage (NCBI taxonomy): Eukaryota > Metazoa > Chordata > Mammalia > Chiroptera > Mormoopidae > Mormoops > Mormoops blainvillei. The sequence goes on along the minus strand of PVJD01009183.1, from coordinate 49,634 downwards.
GCCCCTCTCCCAGGCTCCTTGGCTCCCGTGAGCACAGGGCGTGGCTGCAGTGAACCTGGGGCTACTGGTGAGGACTCGAGAACCTTTGGTGCCTGGGTCCCGGTGCCCGGCACACAGCAGCGTCTGTGGCATTGAAAGGAGCTGGACCCAGCTGTTCTGAGGGACGGAATAGGACCCCACCGAGACCCTGGGCAGGGGGCAAGGACCCATTGTGATCTTCATGGCCTCTTCTTCCACTGAAAGCTATTAAAAATGATATTTTGTGACTGCGTTGGTACAAAGACATTTATTAAAACTTTTTAAAACTGAAAGTTAATTTTTTTCTTCTGATTTAAAAGAAAGTAAATTATTTCCGTGGACCCGTAAAAGTACGGTGGGCCTGAGGCTCTGTGTCTGCTGTGTTGCCGCCCAGGGACCACTGGGGCCTCCGTCAGCCCCCTCAGTGGAGCAGCCTGCAGTCGAGGTCCCAGCCGCAGCCTTCCTGAACTTCTGAGTGCCCCCGGGGTCCTAGACCCAGGAAGAAGGTTCGAGAAGGGTTCAAAAGCAGGTGAAAGAACATCCTGAGATAATGTTCTTTGCCCAGTCTGTCTCTTCTCCTGGTGTGCCCTTCCCTTTTTTCTCTATCTAGCAACAAAGCAGGGAGAGCACCAGCTGTGTGAAGCCCACACTAGGGACTCTGGATAGGAGGGTAAAAAGAAAGGATGGGGGTCATAAATTAGTCATTAACACTCCTGCCTGGGAGGGGCTCCATCTCCCAGGGAGATAAACCAGCACCTGGGATTCCAGACAGAATGGGCCCTGAGACCCAGGCCGAGGGGAGGCCCTTCCCGCCGAGGGGCTCTGGGAAGCTTCCCAGAGCAGGGGCTTGGCTCTGGGCCCCGGAATATTGCCGAAGGGTAGGGGCAGCCCGGACTGCCAGGCTAGCCTTGACCTGATAGCTTTGCAAAGGTGGCAGATTAAAGTGATGCACCAGATTTCTCCCTCTCTAAAACCCCATGAAGACTACAGAAGGGGATTTCTTTCTTTTCTTTTTTTAAGGTGTAAGCCCCCAAGCAAGGGCAGGCAGGACAGTGGACCACCTCTGCACCGGTTTTGAAGCTGGAAAGTTGATGTAGAGTGACCCTGGCCTACGGGACTCGGAAAAACCACATCCCAAGTGAGGAGGGCTGAGCGCCAGCGCGATTTACCCACAGAAACGCCAAGGGCCCCCGGCTGGCAACCCCAGGGGAGGTGCAAAATAATGATCAGTCAGACCCTCAGACCCCCTTCCAGAGCTGCCAGGCAGCCACCCTCCCCAACCATGGCAGCAAACTGGTCCTTCTCTGGTGATGGCAAACCGGGGTCCCTGGCCTGGGGAGAGGGGATCCCACCGAAAATGGGGCCGACTCCCCAGGGCTGCTGCTGCGGGCTGGAGTCCCTGCCCGGTCCCCTGCCCTGCTTCCTGGGGCAGTGGGACCTTTATCCTTCCCCCTCCTCCCCCAGACAGGACACTGAATTGTCCTCGCCGGAGAATCTGGTCTTTCCAAGGACAAAGTCCTAAAAATACTGACATGGGGGGGGGTCCCCCAACCAGCACTCCCCAGACCTCCCTTCAGTGGTGTCCAACGGTCTGTCCTAACACACCCTGAGGAACAGGTCAACTCATTGTCAGTGTGTATCTCTGACTTTGATAAATAAGTAAAGTGCTAAAAAGACAAACAGAACAGCCATTACCTTATAAACCCAGCTATTCTGCTCCCAGGCAGGGAAAAGATATGTCCATACAGAAAGCACATGCAAACGTTCGCAGCAGCATTACTCATAATGGCCAAAGGCAGAGGCAACCCAAACGTCCACCGGTGGCCAACGATCGGGCCAGCTAGTGGGGGCCTCTCCGTACAATGGAATATTATCAGCCACAACAGGGAATGAAGTTCTGACACTGGCTCACCGCATGGCTGAACCTGGGGGTCATTCTGCTCAGTGAAAGAAGCCAGGTCACATACTGTATTATTCCTCTTATTTTTCCTCTTTTTTTTTTCCCTAGTTGTTTGTTTAATTGTTGTTTGATTACAGTTGTCCCCATTTCCCCCGTTTTTCTCTCCCCCACCCCTCTGACCCCCCAACTCCCACAATCAATCCCCACGCTGTTGTCCACGTCCATGGGTCCTTTATACATGTTCCTTGTGTATTATTCCTTTTAAGTGAAATGTCTGGCCCCGGCTGGTGTGGCTCAGTGGACTGAGTGCCGGCCTGTGGACTGAAAGGTCGCCGGTTTGATTCCCCGCCAGGGCACATGCCTGGGTTGTGGGCCGGGTCCTCGGTTAGGGGCGTGCAAGAGGCAGCTGATCTATCGGCTTTCTCTCGCGTAGGTTTCTCTCCCTCTTTCTCCCTCCTTTCCCCTCTGTCTAAAAAAATAAATAAAATCTTTTAAAAAATAAAAATAAAAGAAATGAAATGTCTGGAATAGGCAAATCCGCAGAGACAGAAAGCAGATTAGTGGTTGTTAGGGGCCAGCAGAGGGGAGGATGGGGAATGATTACTTAATGGATACAGGGTGTTCTTCTGGGGTGATGAAAAAGTCTGAAAGTAGAGAGAGGCGGTGGTTCCACAACACTGGGAATGTACTAAATGCCACTTAGAATTGTACAATTCAAAATGGTTAATTGTATGTTATGTGAACTTCACCTCCATTCAAAATAAGTACATACAGCACCAGCCATGGCTTCCAGGTTTTCGGCGGTTCCCGTAGACTCCGAGAACACCTGGATTAAACCACCAGGTTGGGATTCCAGTGGAAAGGTAATGCGAGCCACAAACCCCATGTAAGATTCTCCAGTGGTCACATTTCAAAAAGTCAAAAGAAACAAGTTGCAATTAATTTTAATACTGTAGTTCTTTCAACTCAAAATGGCCCAAATATTAACATAGCAGCATTACTAATTACTAATCTATACCTAAAAATTGCTAATGAGCTCTCTCTGTCGTCCTAAGTCGTTGAGATACAGGTATGTTTACCCACACAGAGCACCTCCGTGTGGGCCGGCTGCGTTCCTGCACGTCAGAGCCAGCTCCCCGTGCTGGACGCAGCTCTGGACGGTCTCGGATGGGGCTCTCGGGACATCATCTGCAGTTTAGGAGGCTTTTAAAATGTCGTGGGTTTTGAGTCTATGAATTAAAAACAAATTGGCCGTAGGCCCTGGCCGGGCTGCTCATTTAGAGCACTGTCCCCATATGCCAAGGCGGTGGATTCAATCCCTGGTCGGGGCACATGCAGAAATCAACCAATGGCTGCATACCTAAGTCAAGCAACAAATTGATCTCTCTCTCTCAAATCGATACATAAAAAAATTTTTTTAAAAGAAATACTGCAGTAAAAATGAGTGGAGACAACCCCAGGGTCCATGAGAAATTTTCTTTTTAAAAGAGCCTTCATGCATTGTAGGTTTGGCTCCCGGGTCTGTCACCCTTGAGGCACGGTCACCTCTGTGTCCCCACGGCGTTGGCACTAGAGCCAGTCTCAGAATTGCCTCCTGAGTGTGTGAGTGAGTGGGCATGTGAATGCAGGCGGAGAGGAGGGGAGAATCCACTGTGGGGCTGGGTGTGGAAAGGGAGAATCAGGGAGGGCTTCCGGGGGAGGGAGAGGCGGCACACCCCGGGCCAGCAAGCGGGAGTTTGAGGAGAGGGGGTGTGGGCAGGCCCCTGAGGGCAAGGCTTCAATCCCTGGCCAGGGTGAAGAGACTAAGCTAGATCCTGCCCTGCGATGTCACACTGCGGACCCAACCTGAGTCCAGCTGTTAGGGTGGGCGGCCAAGGGGCCAGCGTGTCACATCAGACACCCCACTGGGGAGTTGACCCCACACGTCCTCCTCCTCCCTCATACTTCAGACAGCACCTCATCCTGTGGGTCTCACCTCCCCTTGCAGCCCCACCCCATGGGGCTCAGCCTCCACCACCTCTCCGCTCCATCCCTGCACCTGCCAGTCTGGCCCCATCTGACCCACTCCGTCCAGCAGTGAGGATACACTCTGTTGTATTGATTAGGGCAGCACCAATCAGGACCAAGCAAAAGCCCTGTTCAGCGGAGAGGCCAATGACAAACACGGAAAAGATACAAGTATTATCTGACAGTGAACAGCAGCAAACCAGGAGGAAGACAAAGGGGATCAGAGGGGGGTCCTTGTCATGCCGTCCCTGGGCAGCACCCCGGCCGCCCCGGTGAGAGCTCCAGCAATAGGGGTGAAAAAGCTGGGCTTACTGAGGCTTCAGGAAAAGGGAGGCTCAGGTAGGGCGACTTGTCCAGGGTCACACAGCTGGGGACATGGGATCGGGGGCCGGGTGGGGGTGCTCCTCGGGCTGGGGCAGGGGCCCCGGTCTCTGACCCCGCTTGGCCATCACATTACACGGCACGGCTGTGAGATCTTGGGCAGGTCACTGTCCAGTTCTGAGCCTCAGCTTCTGCACCCCAGAACGGGCTCAGGGTTACCGGGCAGGAACACGCAGGAATCAGCAGGTCCTGGAATTGTCCTGGGAAGCTGGAGGGGACAGCCCGGGGAGGGAGGACTGGCTGTCCTCTGGACGTGATTCAGAAGCAGCCCTCCTCCTGGCTCGGGGCTGGACATGCCAGCATCTCACAGCAGTTTGCAAATATAAACGTAAGAGGCCTGGCCTGTGAGTCCAGGTAGCAGAGGAGCCTCCCGCAGCCTCAGGGCCTGCCCTCTGACCCCCGATGCCTCTTCCTGCCCTCAGGGCCCGACGGCCAGCAGGCCTGAGACGGTGGGTGAGGGGGGCAGGCAGGGGCAAGCCCCCTGCTCCACGCGCCCTGGCTCTGGGACTTCTAGGCCTCTCCCCGCCTCAGTCTGCACATCTACAGAGGACAGATGGTCCGCCCCGCGTGGAGGTGGTCGCTCCCGATCCCAGGAGCGGGTGCAGGTAAGGTAAATCGCCCTCCACTAGGAACGAGCGTTTGTTGAAGTCAGTAATAGTCTTGGCGGCAGAGGAGTGGTGGTCACTGGAAATGGGGTGGGGTTAGCTGGGGCCACCTCACATCCTCCCCTCAGTCCCCGAAGAGCCATTTCCTGCGAGCTGCTGAGCAGTGGTCAGGAAGCCGGGAAAGAGGGGGGCTGAGATTTCAGGCTCGGCTCAGCGCCGTCTTCTCTCCTGCTGTGTGGTACTAGCCGGTCGCCCCCCTTCTTGGGGCCTCTGCTTTCTCTTTGGGGGACCGGTGCCTCGAGGGCCAGCCCCAGGACCCAGACGCTTTGAACCACCTTCCTCCCTGGGGGCCCGGAGCGTGGGGACAGGGCTGTCAGGAGGCAGCCAGCAGCGAGCAGCCAGTCAGGGCCAACAGGAAAGTGGGATGGAGGATGGGGAGGGCTGAGCTGGCGTGCGGGTTGGTGTGGTCCACCAGCCCGGAGGAGATACGCAACTCAGGTTTAAAAGAAAGGCCTGCTTGCCGTCGAAAGCAGCTCCGGACACCTCCGTTCCTCCAGACGGCCTCTTGCACAAGCCCTTCCTGTGTAGAAATTGGGTCCCACAGTCCCTCCGTGGGGGATGAACGCCCCTGTTTCTGCCTGTGGTTTCTCAAACAGAAGAGCAGAAATGAGCTGGGGGAGAAGGGGGAGGGATGCAGTGGAGAGGGGCCAGCAGGTGGGCTGGTGGCCGCCTCCCGCTGGGTGGCCTAGCTTCCGTCTCCCCGGTTCTGGGACTCAAGACTCTGCCAGGGCCATCTCAGCTGGGCCCTCCCACACCTCCTTGCCCCACAAGAGGGGCTCCCCTGGGGTCATGCCGGCAGCTGGGCTTGGTGCGCTGGTGGGGGTATGGCGGGTGCCACCCCTCCCATTGGCTGGGGGCCACAGGCTCACCTCTAACTTTCTCGGAACAGGAAAGGGCTGGGTGGGGAGGAAGGACACGCGAGCAGCTGCCAGTCTGGGTTGAGTCACAGACACCTTGACCCTGGAGAAGCCACATTGTCTCTCACATTGTACATCTCACAAGAGAGTGGGAGGCTCCGTCGTGATGCCGTCCCTGTGCAGACGGGGTGCCTAGTAGGGTCCCCGCGGCAAATACCCTTGACAGGATCCTGGAATCTCCAGGTCCCCGGCAGCCTTTGGCCCCCCAGGGCGGGCGGTCCACCTGACTCAGTCCCGGAGGTCTTTTAAACTCTGAAGACCCTAATTCCAGGAGCCTGGTGATTTCCCTGAGGAGGGAAAGGAGAGTAACGCTCTCTGCCCCGCACTCCATCCACCCCAGCAGGTTGGGTGGAAGCGGCAACCTCGGCAGGTTCTGTCTGTCTGTCTGTCAGGGAGAGAGAACACAGACTGGGCGTGTCAAAGTTGCCTCCCAGGCCTAGGAGAGGTGGCCGCGGGGCTCTGGCCCGGGACCCTCTGGGGAGCAGGAGTGGCCGGGCCTCCACACTGTGCTCACGTCCCCCAGCGCAGCCCCTGGGCCAGCCTGCGCCCCGCTGCCTCACTCACTCACGGCGCACCCCATCCCAAGCCACGGGGCACTGTTCTCGCTCTCTGGTGGGGAGCCAGGGCCCAGGGAGGTGAGGTTCTGTGCTCAAGCCATGTTGCCGTGCGCCTGAGATTTCAGGCCTTTCAGATTTCAGGACGGGAAGTGCATCAGTTATCCCCTGCTGGGGAACAGGTAGCCACCTGCATGGATTTGCTCACAGTCCTGAGGTTCAGACAGGGCTGGGCAGGACCACTGGACCGCTTCTCTCCGCCGTGTGCAGCGCAGGCTCGGTGGACCGACAGACCGCTCGGTCTGACACTCTAGTCGGGGGGCGTGGCGGGGCTCGACAGCCAGTGGTCCTCCCTCCGTGGTCTCCAGGGCTGCTCCCCTGTGTGGCCTCTCACTAGCAGGGTAACCTGATTTCCTCACATGGCCTCTGGCTTCCAAGCTGGAGCACATCGATGCGGTGCAACCTCTTAAGGCCGAGGTCTGGAATCTCTCAGTCATTTCCACCTCATCTTATTCGTCAAAGCAAGTTGCAGACAGGCCATCCAGGTTCCAAGGGAGGGGAGAGAGTGGGCCATGGGGCCCGAGCTACCGGCTGGAGGCACTGATGACAGCCCTCTTGGCAGACATTCTTCCACCCCAGGGTCCTGCCCTTAGAGCCACTGGGGCCTGCTGGCAGGCTTCCGGTGGGCAAGGGGTGGAGAGTGGATGGAGACCCATGAGAAGACGGAGGAGGGAGGGCCCAGGGAGCTCCGGGGCTCGGCTACAGGGGGACGAGCCAGAGGCACCGGAGCCCTCTCTCTTCCAGCCTCAGTCTCATCTCCCCTGGGCCCATCCCCCTGCCCCATGCCCTCTGAGGGTGAGGTGGCCAAGCCCCAGCGGGGAAGGAGGCTGGACCTGCCCGTCCCGCCGGTGATGACATTCTGTGGGCCCAGCCGCAGCTTTGCTGGGGCTGCCGCATTGTCAGGGAGCACTGCTGGGTTTGTTGATGTCCCCCCGCCCTGTCTTGCCCTGTCCTGCCCTGCGCTGCGCCTCCCAGATCTGAGAAACTTTCTGCCAACAGCTCCACCTTGGGCCCACATCAATGTCTCAGGTTCTGAGAAAATGTTGTCCCCAGATAATGATGTTCACTGATCAGTGAGGAGGACATAGTGCAAATCCCTCCCCCAACTCTACCCTCCGAAGGCCTCAGGAACTGCATGGTGGCCACCCAGGGGGGGCCCTGGGGCTCAGTAGCACGGGTCCTGAGGTTCAGTGCCCTGGGCCTCTCATTATGTCTTCAGGTTCTGGGGCCCTGATCTCCGCAGCCCTAGTTCTGGCTGGGGGCGGGGTCAAACATTCTGAGGTAGGGCAGAGCAGAACCTGGAGTCTGGTCTGGCCTCAGCCTCGGGGCCGCAAGCACTGCTATGGGCCGAAGGCCAAGGTTATGGCCTGCGTCTTGTCCTAGCAGCTTCCTGTGGCCCTGGGCAGGCCCCGGTCTCTTTCTGAGCCTGGTTTCCTCACCGGTGTAATGGTGCTAGGCTGGAACTCAGTGGCCTTCAAAGTCCCTCCCAGCTAGAAGATTCCATGACCCTGGCCTTCCAGAAGGAGCGGAGAAGTCACGGAGAAGGGCCGAGCAGATGAGTTTCTGGGCAACGACCACCGAATGGAAGTGGCAGTAATGACATAGCACTCACCGTGTTCTAAGCCCTTAACACGCCCAAACTTACTTAATCCTTGGAACAACCCAGTGCGGCAGGTGCAGCTCGATTCCCATTACACCAAGGAGGAAACTGAGGAGCAGAGACGTTCGGTGACCAGCCCCAAAGCCTCAGTGATGGCAGGATTTGACTCCTGCCTCCTTAATCCATGTTCTCACCCAGAGTCCCTCCCATACCATCATGTGGCTGAGGTGCTTTGAACCAGAATTTTTTGGAGCCCCCGAGCTATTCCAAGTGCCAAGCTCCTGTCCTTCACGTAGCAGCTCCCGGGAAGCGGACAACAGCAGCCGGAACCTTTTACGGGTAAAACAGACCGTGTGAACTGGAGGACGGGCCGGGTGAGGCGCTGAGGGGCCCTCTCCCTGTGTCTGCGCTAGTCCGCCGAGACCGGGGGAGGGCGGCGGCACAGCGGGCAGTGGCTGGGAGGGAAAGGTCTGGAAACCCTGTCATAGAAGGAGCAGTAAAGAACCTGGGAGGAGACCTGGTAGAGGGACTCTTGCCAAATTTCTGAAGGACCATGGTGCCAGTGCAGAAACGGACTTGCTCTGACCGGTCCCAGGTGGCGGGATTTCTAGCGTCCAAAGCTGATGCAGGATAAAGAGCTGCTGTGGGGGACAGTGAGTGTCGCTCCAGAGCTGCGTGGGGTAGGGAGCCGGAGGAGGTGACTTTGAGTGGCCCCCCAAGTTTGCAGGGGTGAGGGTCAATGGCGTCACATTCGGACAGTCCCCACAGCCTTGGGGTGTGCATGGGTTAAAGATGCGCGGCTGAGCCCCCGCTGCCAGCTCAGGCCTCCAGGCAGACAGCCGGCCCAGTGGCCTTTCCCTGTTGCTTACTGCACATTTTGTGGGTGACTTTCTCTCTTCTCCTGGTTTCACCCGTCAGCCTGGCTCCAGCTGAACAGCCCAGCCCCCTAATCAGGGCTCCCAGCGGCATCTTGTTAATTACATTTCTGGTCATCCAAAGGACCAGAGAACCTGCTGACCCAAAGGACCTCGAAGACCCCTAATGGGCCACCTCCAGGCCTGTGGGTTTTAGGCTCAGACAAGTGAAGCAGACGGGATGTCCCAAAGACTGCCTTCCAGAGCTAGGGTACGTGGCCGCGGGGCTGCGGGCAAGGGCTTGGCAGCTGTGAGGATGGAATCTCGCAGAAGCGGCTGTAGAGGGACAGGCTGTGAGTTGGTGTCAGTGGGCTGAAGGCAGGGGGCAGGAGTCAGGAGAGGGGGTCCCTGGGTGGGCCGTGCCCAGCCCTGCCTTCCCTGTGGTGTCCCGGGGAATGTTTCCTTATGAGCTTGTGGTGAACGCCCAGCCGGGCTTTGTGGGTGCAGGGAGGTGTTCCTGTGTGTGTGCACATGGGGTATGTCTGCAGGCCAGGGTGTACAAGGTTTGGTGTGAATGTGTGAGTGTGAGAGAGTGTGTGTGTGCACACTAGGGTGGGGAGCCTCCCAGTGGGTGCACCTGCAGGCAGATGTACCAGCCATGTGCACATAGGTGTTTCTACTCTTCTCTGCTGGCATGACCGCAGGTGTGACCCAGCATGGTCCCCTCAGGGGCCCATCCCCCAAGCCTCACTCCAGCAGGCCACGTTCCTGGGCTGGCAGTGGGTGTCCCTTGCTCAGCTTCCACCTCGTGAGTCAGGTAACTCTCAGCATCTGTGGCATCCTTGGAGCTTGCGGGGTCCCCAGGATGAATTACTCCCTCGGTGTTGCCGCTTACTTTCCGGCTAAATAGTCAGCCGCCGAGTGGGCCAGTCTCTTCGCGCTGCACCTCACGGGTAAAACAGACCATGTGAACTGGAGGATGGGCCGGGTGAGGTGCTGAGGGGCCCTCTCCCTGTGTCTACGCTAGTCCGCCGAGACTGGGGGAGGGCGGCGGCACAGGGGGCAGTGCTCAGTTTCCCCCCTGGGGTTTGGGTGTGTGAGGCTGTGGGGGCTGCCTGGGGAAGGCAGAGGGCGGAGACAGAGCAGGCTCTGAGTTTCTAGGGGCAGAGACCAGGGCCCCGTGAAGTAGGCTGCTGGGTCTGCATCCTGGGTCATATCTACCTGCAACTGCGCGGCAGCCCCGGCCCTCGTGGGAGGACTCCTCCAGGCCAAGGTCTCCCCTGCCCGGAAGGCTGGCACTTTTCTCTCTATGCTCCCACCAGCCCTCACACTCCCCGGCCCCCAACAGAAGAGCTTACAGGTGAGGGACGTCCCTCCAAAAAGTCACGGAGGCCAACACAGGGGGTCGTTGAGGCTTCCTTCCTATGTGCCAGTATTTACGGGGCAGCTGCGTGTGCCAGGCTGTGCTGGGAGCCCTAGAGCAGGAAGGAGAGCAGGCCCGAGAGATCGGGGAAGCGGAGGCCCTGAGCCATGTGATCCCGGGGAGAAGAGTGGTCTAGACAGGGGACAGCCAGTGCGAAGGAGGCCGATGTGCACAGGAAGCGTGAAGGGAGGCACCCTTGTGGCCCCTGAAGGACTCTGGCTTCACTGTGGGTAAGATGGGAGCCACAGCAGGCTCTGAGCAGAGGAGGGAGGTGGCCTGACCTGTGCATTGCAGGGTCACCCCAGCTGCTCTGTGGGGCAGGAGCAGGAGCAAAAACACCAGTGGGAAAGTTCCGGCAAGAAGGCAGGTGAGAGCCATGGAGGGCTTGAGACAGGCTACTAAGAAGCTAGGAAAATTCCTGGGCGAGGAGAACTGAAGCCGGAAAAGCTGGCCGGCGTTGGCGCTGCCTGTCACCTGCCAGACCCAATAAGCAGAGACAGGAATTGAATCTGTATGGGCGCTGTGTTCAGACGGCCAGCGATCTGAGAAGACGGTGGGTTTGTACCTGAACGGACCATCTTCAATTCCATTTTAAACCGACCCTTTTTATAATGGGAAGGAAAGTGTAGGTAAGGGTTTTGGAATTCAGGGGAAAAGTTAATCAGATAAAAGCTGTATCATTCTTCCACCCGTGTCCTGGGCAGTGGACCACCTCACCCTGGAGGACAATGGCTCAGATACCATCTTGATCTCTTACAGTCCTCCTGGGGCACAGGGGTGGAACTGCTTGTGGTCTCCTGGAGTCAAAGGGGGTCATACCTTCAGTTCCTGGAACAGTAACTTTTTACACGCATTGAATACTAAGCTTATTAGCGATTACCTAAAGTTTTCCTACTCTTGAATCACCGTCAGAAATGGGGAAACCGAGACAATCAATTAAACAAGGCCAAACAGTTTGAGCAATTGACAACCAGCTGGTGAATTGCAAGACTTTATCTCCCCTTCCTGGGGAATCCATAACCTCCCTGGCCATAAACCATGGGCAGCCTGGGGAGAGAGGAATTCAGTGCAATGGACCTCTGATTCAAAGGTCGTGGGTTCAAGTCCTACCAGAGTCACCAGAATTAAACCTGGCGGGCAACCGAGCCCAGGCCTCGTGCTGCCTGTCCCGGCTCCGCCAAAAAAGCAGAGGCGGAATTGGATTATTACCGCACTTTTATTGCTATCAGGGGCTAGCAGTCTGTGAAGGCGGCTGGCTAAAACCCTAACATCCCCCTTACTTTGAGCTTTCAGAAGCAAGTTTATATAGGGTAAAAGAAGGAATCTGGGAGGGGGAAACTCCAAGGGGGACGCGCAGACACGCTGCTTCTCTTGGGAGGGGGAGCGGAAGGGGGTCCGCGGCTTCTTCCCTAGCTGGCTCTTTTGTTCCGGTCCTATCTATTTGCATTAGAATCCCTCTCTTCCCCCGGACGCCTTTGGTTTAAGGCCAGGGAGGTTAGGATTCTCTGGGCAGGGGAGATAAGGTCGTGTGATTCACTAGCTGGCTGTAAATTGCTGCAACCGTTTGGCCTTATTTAATTTTCTTGCCTCAGTTTCCCCAGTCCACTAGCCCAGAAATTGTCCTAGTTTCTTACTCTCCTGTCTCATTGTGAGAGTGCAGTGCCGGTGCTGCCGGGATTCTCTGCTGTGGGAGGAGCCAAGAGGAATGGGGGAGGACCCTCTGAAAGGGTCGGAGAGCCAGGAGTCCCTCCCCTGGCTCCTGAGCACTTTGACAATCCAATAGTCATGGGCCCTCTCCCAGAAAAAACGCACACACGTGTGTACACACAGCCACACACACAGACAGGCAAACATGTTTGCATGTGTGTACACACACTCATTCATACAAGAGTATACTCATACCCATGTTTACACATAGACGTGCACATTCATGTGCTCACAAACACACCATGCTTCAAGGAATTTAGGAGATTCCTGGACCCCCTGCCCCCCAGGTAATGAACCCCTGTCTAATCCATCTCCCCTGCGTGACCAGTGTGGAAACAGGCTTGCTGAGAGGGACTCATCCAAGGTCACCCAGTCAGAGAGGGTCTAACCTGCAGGATTCGGCTGGGACACCAACCTGGAACATCAGAAACCTCTACCTTGGGGCCTTTGTCCCCCAGCACTAGGCTAGGTGCCAGGGGAAACCCCTGTCATCCTTGTGCCCAGAGAGCTCGCAAGGAGGCCAGGGTATCAGAAAGGAAGTGCTTAGGGTCATAACAGGGTCCCAAGAGGGTCCCCGGCACCTGTGGTGGGCCATGGAGGTTAAATTCAGGAGGAAGTCAGAGGAGACTCTGTGAGATGAGGCATTCGAGCTGCACCCCGGGGGCTGAGATGGTGGAACCACACACTGGCAACGCAAGAAACATTCGAACTTGTAGAGAATTTTTGGTGAGTTTATTTGAGCCACGCTGACGACAGTTGCCAGGAAGCGGGATCGCAACAGATTGAGAAGTGCTCCAGGGAAGGGCAGTTTAGCACCTTATTTTACACATTAGAATCAAGGGAGGAGCCATGGGGGGTTACAGGAAGTCCACTGGTGATAGATTAGGAGAAAGCAAACAGAGGAACCTCTGGGAATGGATAAAAGGTGCAACGATAAACACATGCTTCTTTTACAGAGGTAGGTAAGGGATAGTTAACAGTCAGCAGTTAACAAGATAACAAAAACAATGAGGGGATTTGTGGTCTCTGCTCTGGTGTGATAGTCGTTCCCAAGGGGTTTGGAAAAAAGGGACGTTACCTTGACATTCCAAAGGTATGTTATCATAGATGCAAAAAGACAACAGGCAGGCTTAGTTAAGGTAAAGACTGACCCCTGTTAGAACTGCTTTTAGTTAATAAGTTTTCATTTCAGACCATCCTTTGCGGTTACTTTAGGTCTCCGAGTTTGTAAGGCTGCCCCGTAGGCCTCTCCTGAGCTTGTCACGTTAATATGAGGCCCCTTTTCTTTCATGCTACTTAGGGCTGGGGCTGGGGGAGGCTTTGCAGGCAGAGTCCAGCAGCAGCCAAGGCCCTGAGGTGGGGACTCCCCAAATGGGGCGTGAGCAAGACCTCTGGGCCCCAGAAGTCAGAGCAGCCTCCAAGGGGAGGGAACACCCCGACTGGGCCTTGAAGGATGAGGAGGAGTTTTTCCAGAAAGTCTTTCTGAGCAGAAGGACTAATATATGCCAAGATGCAGACAGGAGGGGAGTTGAAGAAGCTGCAAGCATTTCGGAGGACTGCATGCTGTGTGCTTTGGAGAGGGGCTCACGAATGAATAAATGAGTGAGTGAGTCAGTGAGTGAGTGGAGTGCATGTGGGAGAGCGTAGGAGAGGATGCCAAGCCTAGCGACTTTTTCCTTCAGGTAATGAGGAAGGAATGGGACCGAACGTTAATTGAAAACCACTACTGCCGGCTCTCATGCCCATTCTGCACCCTCATGCCCATTCTGCAGCTGAAAAAGCCAAAGCTTTGAGTTGGCTCACTGCCTGCAGCACAGGGTCAGGGGACTCCTCACCTGGAGACCCAGGGCTGGGCCTGAGATGACTCAGGGAGGGCGGAATGTGAACATGGCTCCCCGGGGCCAGCCAGCAGCTCCTGAAAGAGATAACAGACCTAGCAATTGTTCCCAGAGCCAAAACAGGTCCAGGTGAAAGGGGACGGCAGAGCCGTAAGGTGACACCACCTGGGGCTGGCTAATCTTGTATCTCCTACGAGCTCCAGGCTCTCACAGCCTCCCTGTTGGGCAGCCGGGCTGCAGAGGAGGGGCTGGGGAGGGAGGACCACCTACTGAGCCCCAGCCCTCCCCCACACTCCCTCTGGTGACCAGGAGACTGGCTGGGAAGGGAGGGAGAGGATGTTGGGCTCCAGATTCTGCTGCCAGCGCTGTCATGTCTGGGCAGTGATCACCCCCATTTTCCAGATGAAGACACCGAGGTTTAGGACACAGAAATGACTGGAACGTGCAGTGGAGATGAATGAGAATCCAGGTCTTTTTAAAAATTGATTTGAAAGAGAGAGAAACATCGATCTGTTGTTCCACTTATTTATGCCTTCACTGGTTGTGATTCTTGTATGTGCCCTGACTGGGGATCAAACCTGCAACCTCGGTGGATCGGGACGACTCTCTAACCAACTGAACTACCTGGCCAGGGCCTCGAACCTAGGTCTTAATCACAATCATTTCACCTCCTCCATCTGTCAACACCTTCCGCATGCCAGCCCTCTATAAACGCTGGAGGGAAAAAGGCTGAGAGGGAAGCCGGTGGGGGCTGTTCCCGCCCCTGGCCAGCTCGCTCAGAGGTGGGCTCCTGGTGCTGCAGGGCCTGGGCAGGTTGAGTGTGACTGAGCAAGCCATTTGTCATCTCTGTCGGGCTGGGAGGGCAGACATTTGTTGCACACTGCTCCCTGGACACTGTGAGAGTGCAATGGGCAGACAGAGGCTGCCTTTGATGTGGGCAGCCAGCGGCCCGGCTGTCCTGTGGCCTCAAAAGCAGCTTGGGAATAATCTGGAAAGGCTGGGACGACAAAGGCCAGAGCGGAGGGGAGGACAGCAGGGCAGGGCAATTCCGCTCGTGTCCCTCCACATAACTGCCCGGGGTGGAGGGTGGGGGCAGTGCCTGACTTTGGGTCCCTCCCCCTGCATGGACCTGAAAGCACCCGCATGTGGGTGGGGTGCCCTGGTGAGAGATGCAGGGTAGAGCCCACTGAAGCAGGACTTTGGGGACACTGCTTTCCCAAAGTGGCCATTTTTAGACAGATCAAAATGGACAATCACTGTTTTTTCAGTAATGAATAGTACGCACACAAGTGGCATTAATTTATTCATTTCCCCCCCCAGAAAATACATATTGAGCGTCTCCCATGTGCCCAGGCCTGTACTCTGGGCTCAGGAGAGAGTGGCCCTGCAGCCACGGTGCCAGCTAAGACGGACTGGGTCGCAGGCCCCAGGGAGGGCACCTCATGTATAGGGATCCACTTTACCCTCAAAGCAGCCTTATGAGGGAACCCTCCTTATTCCCACTTCACAGAGGAGGAAACTGAGAGTTAAGCCATTTGTACAAAACTGCAGCTTGAAACCAGTTATCACTGTGTGATAGGACACTCCCCACAAGTCCTTACCTCTCACTCTGCCCCATGGGCAGGGTCGGGTGTTCAAAGACAGGTGAGCATGTCTGTTTTATACTTTATTTACAAAAAAGAAAAAGAAAAAAAAAGGGAGCCCTGGCTGGTGTGGCTCAGTGGTTTGAGCACGGGCCTGCGAAACAAAGGGTCGCAGGTTTGATTCCCAGTCAGGGCACATGCCGGGGCTGTGGGCCAGGCCCCCAGTGGGGTGCGTGTGAGAGACAACCACCCACTGATGTTTCTCTCCTTCCCTTCCTTCTCTAAAAATAAATAAATAAAATCTTTTTTAAAAAAAGGGAACCAAGTCATAAGTGTAATGGATTGGTTTTTCGGTCACAACAAAATGGTTTCACATCAAACGGGCTGCATCTGAAAATGTCACAAGGGTGAAATCCTTACTTAGAGGGACACTGGGGGAAGTTTGCCTTCTTACTTCCTGGCCTTACTGGACACCCTTCAATAATTTTCACATTTGTACAGCATGGCTATTATCCATTCACCCAAGTCACTTAACAATTTTCAAAGGACAGAAAGCCAAGCGAGATGGGGGCTGGGGTGCTTACGTTATGGTCTTACTTGGACACCCTTCAATAATTTTCACATTTGCACTGTGTGGCTATTATCTATTCACTCAAATCAATCAGCAATTTTCAAAGGGCAAAAATGCATATTTGGGGCTTGGGGCTTGCTCCAGACCTGCAGGGCTCATCGTTTTGGGGGTCGCAGAGGTCGTCATGGGCAGAAAGAGAACATACTAGAAAACAGACAAATGCTGGACCACCCTGGCATCTGGGCGGAGAGCAAAGGAGAGGAAGCCCCACAAACCTGGGGTGAAACTGCTGTCCCAGGGCTCCCCAGTCCTGTTACCTTGGACATGGCCCTTCACCTCTTGCACTTTGCTGGGCGCTGTGAAAATTAAGGGATATGATCATTTGTGCCCAGCTTAGGACTTAGGGGTAGAGGGGAGGAAAACATTTTATTCTACTATTTTAGTTTCTTTTGCTGGTCAAATGAACATAAACCAGATTAACAGAAGAAAAGCAAATTTAATTACATACATACTGGGGTCCCCATAAGAATAGGTGACCCATAAGAAGTTGGGCAATTGAGGCTTATCTGCCATACTGAGCTAAGGAATGGAGGCTTCCCAGGGCAGAAGGGTAATTCACAGGATGAGAAGAGCAGATGTCTGGCATTTAGATATTTGTCCTGCCACACAGAAAGATCATTCAAATAAAAAGTCATCTCTCTTTCTGGACCAGGGCCCTAGCTATGTTTTTTTTAGGTAATTAGGGGAAGTGTAAACGTTTTTCTTGAGTCTGCTGGGTCTTGATGGCCTTCAGCTCAAAATTGTCCACATGCCAAAGTGGCACATTTTGGGGAGACTTGTTCTGAACCCCTTCAGGAGCCAGCCTCAAGGTTTCCGAGACACCCAGAACAAACCCACGGGGCAAGCCAGACCTGACACAGTGCTTCTCTCCTAGTCTGAGGGATGCCCAAGCTGCTGCAGGAGGCTGGGGGAGGGACAGCAGATTCTTCTGGAGAAGTCAGGGGCAAGGAAAGCGTCTCTGAGCTGGCCCTTTCCAGCTGGCATGGGGTCCTAGGCAGAGTTATTCCCCTGGAGGAGAGCGCGTATGAGCGGCAGTGAGGGATCTGTGGGAGGTGGGAAGAGAAGGGCTGGGAGTCAGCTGGAGGAGTAGGTGGGGAAAAAGAAGTGGCTGACATTTTGGGGTAGAATGGAATGGATGGGACTTGGGGACTGTCTGTGTTCATGAGGCAGGCGAGTCGTGGGAATGGTACAAAGCTTGCAGGGATGCGCTTAGAGCAGCGCCAGCTGGGAGTGGTTTTTACAGTTTCAAATGGTTGGGGGAAAGCAAAACAATAATATTTTGTGACATGTGAAAATTATATGAAATTCTCATTTTAGTGTCCATAAATAAAGTTTTATTGGAACACAGCCATGATCATTCCTTAACATATTGTCTTGATTTTGTGCTAAGGTGGCAGAGTTGAGTAATTGAGACAGAGACCCTGTGGGCAGCAAAGCCTAAAGTATTTACAGTCTTGTCCTTACAGACAATAGTTTGCCCATCCTTGGCTTAGAAGGAACCTGCAGGGAGAGGAGAGCAGCGGGCCCTGAGGGTGGAGGAGGGGATAAGGGCCCTCTGCCCTGCCCAGGCACAGAGTTTAATTAAGGAAGTGGGAGCCAGTAAGGGTTCGGGGAGAAGGGCCTGTTCAGAAGAATGTTGGAGAAGGGTCACTCTGGCTGCTTGGCAAGGATGGATGAAGGTGGGCGGTGGGGCACCTGAAGCAGGGAGACCAGCTCCAGCTCCAAGGGCCCAGCAAAAGCCCAGACTGCCCTTGAGGATACTTGCTGAGACCTAGCCTTGAGGGGTCTTTCTCTACCCTGCCCCATGCACCTTCGCTGATGGCGGACAGTGGCGCTTGGTGCATACCCAGGATGCTTTGTGCTCATGGGCGGAAGTCGCCATCGAACGGCAGGAAGCGCGGGAAGCGAGAGAAGCTTGAGGAGGCCGGCTTGGAGCCCCCCCGGCAAGAGCCTGATGGGCCAGAGTGTGAAATGTTGGGCACGCTAGGAGAACAGCTGCAGGTGGAGTGACCGGAGACAAGGCTCAAGAGGTGAGCGAGGCCGGCCGGCTGCCCACTCACCTCTGAGGGGATCAGGGGCGGGAAGGTTTGCAACTGGGAGCCCTGCGAGGCCTGGGAGAGAACAAGCACACAGTGAGTGGCTTTGGGCATATGCATGGATGGAGGGGTCGGAAGGATACAGCCCTGCTAAGGCCTGTGGTCCACAAGTCGGGTGTACAGCGACCACCCTCAAGGGCACACAGACCTGTGTAGACAAGATAACAGGCCCGGCACTATGCAGAAAACGCAGTAAGACCAGGCCTCTGCACAACGTCACAGATGGGTGTATACCGCCTCACAGCCTCCCAGGGCCAGGCGGCACCTGATACGAGACCCAGAGGCCTCTGCACACGGTCACAGTTGTGTGCACACAATCTCAGTCCAGGTACAAGTAGATGTACACTGCTATGCACACAGAAACAGTCCCAGGGACACGCTGTAGGTCACATAGACCCATGCACGCTGTAAAACACAGGCGCACACATCCACGCACACACAGACCTGGACACGCAGACCCATGCACACGCCAGACGCGCACATTCCCTGACCCGCCCCGCCTCCCCTCGCACACACACCACCGCACAGGACGCACCCGGCCGTGGGCCGGCGCACGCACGGTCACAGGCAGGGGCGCGCGCACATACACACACACACACATTTGATCGCACACGCGGGAGGCGCGGAGCAGCGGCGGCCGAGACCCGTCCGAGACGCCCCCGGGCCCCGCGCGGCGAGCGGAGCCCGGCTGGCGGTGGAGGGGAGGGGGCGCGGTGGGGGCGGGGCGGGGGCCGGAGCCGCCGGAACCCGGCGGGAGCGGGCACCTCTGCGCGCGGCGCTCGGGCCTCTCCTCAGCACCTCCAGCGCGCCTCCCGCGGCGCCCTCCCCCACGCCGTCCGCTTGCCGGGTCCCCGCCGCGGCCCCGGGGTGCAGCTGGGCGGCCGCGCCGGGCCCGCGGGACGGGGTGGAGGTGGGGGCAAGGGGCGGGGATCGGGGCCGGGCCGGGGCCGCGCCGCCTGCGATGCCGGGCGCCCACCGCAGCCGCCGTCGCCGGAGCCCGGGATGGGGCGAGAGGCTGCGGCGGACGCCAGCATCTCCCCGCTGGGGGCCCCGGGGGCCGCGGAGCCGCCGCCGCCGCTGCTGCTGAGACCCAGCAGGCGATGGGTGAGTTGACCCTGGCGTCTTGGGGGCCCGCGCCGCAGCCCCTTCATCCCGCACTCCCGGCCCTCCGCCTCCATCTCCGCGCCGCCTCCTCCGCGCTCGCGGCGCCCCCAGTCATGGCTCCCAACACCCCCTCCCCGAGGGTGACCTCTGGGGCCCGGGGCCAGGAGCATTAGGCTGGGGGGGGCTTGGTTGGGGGGGTGCTGGGATAGGGGCGGGATGCAGGGGCTCTGGCGCCCCCTCCCCCAACCCGCTGCTCTGTAGAGCTTTCCCTAGTCCGGGAGGGCAGAGCCTCATCGCTTCGACCCCTCTTTTCCCGGCCCCTGCGGGGGGCGTCCCAGAGGCACCCGGGTTGAGCCGTGCTTTGTGCCCTGCGCCCCCACAAACCTCCGGCGCGGCGCGGGGCGGGGAGTGGGAGGCCTTAGCGCCCGCCTTCCCCACCCCCCGACCCGGGGCTGCGGCGGCAGCGTTGGAGGCCCAGGCGCAGTCGGGGTGCGGGGCGGGGGCGGGACTGTGGCTGCCGTTGGGGACCAAGCAGAGGGGAGTAGGGAGAGAACGGCAACTGCACTGCCCAGGGCAGGGGAGGGAACCTGGCTGGGGGAGGGCGCTATAAATATCTGCAAACAGTGAGTTCTGGAACCTGGGGTGGGGAGGGGAGCGAGTCTGGGTGTATGGCGGGGGAAAGGGGGTGCCCGAGCTCCGGTGCCATGGGAAGCAGGGATGGGTCTCAGGCGGCCTTGGTGGCCTGAGGTCGGGGGACTCTCCTAGTCCTGCAAGATGCCCCAGAAGGGGTGTGGGCAGGCACACTACCCCAGTGAGATCCCTGCGTGGTCCCCCAGAACTGGCACTCTCCGCATCCCCATAGCACTCCTTCCTCTCCTGGGACAGCAGTCAGGATCTGCCTTGATGGGGGAGTTATGGCCACTGGTGTGTCACCTCCCCAGGGTAGCTACTAAAGATCCAGGCATGGGGCCAAACCTAAGGATGGAGGGAAGAGCAAGACAACCCACCCCGCACCCCACCTGGGAGCTGGCGATTCTGTGGAGTCATTAATGCTTCCAAATGCTGGGAGAGGAGGCACAGGGTCCTAGGAAAGTTTGAAAAGGGGGCTGCCAGCCCAAGGTGGTAGAGAACTTGCTGGAGGAGGTGATAGCTGGAGCCTGGAAGTTTGCTCACTCGTGGAAAACGTGGGAAGGGCATGTGGTCGAGGGAATGGCATAAGCAAAAGCTCAGAGATGCCGGTGCCTGGTTTGCGTTGAGAGACGGAGGTGGGGGATGGTCAAACGCTGCAAATGGCCAGTGTGAGAAGCCGGATGAGGAGACGGGAGGAGCCAGGAGTCAAGGCCCCGGGGAGGGAGGGCCAGGTGGAGAGGAGGTGGTGGGCCACACCCCCAGTGAGCTGGCACTCTCCTGACAGGGCTGGAGTGACCGCCCCCCTCCCAAGGGAGAGCCCAGTGCCCCTGCTCCGGGCAGGGCTGCTCGAGCCACGCTGCGGCTCCCTTTCCTGTGGTGGTTGGACCACCTCAAGCAGTCAGCTTTCTGAGTCTCAGTTTCCATGTCTGTCCAGTGGGGAGAATTCTCCACCGGTGCGGAGAGGACCACGTGAAACGATGCACGTCGGGCGCTGGGCACCTGAGAGGAGCCGGCTGCTGCGTTGGTATTTTTACTTGTAAAACGGGGACATCGATGCCAGCTGGCAGGTCGGGCTTACTTCACCAGGTGATGGCGAGGACCATGTGCGGGCTGGCTGTGACTGGGAGGGGGCTGAGCCAAGGCGGGTGCTGAGTGTCCCTGTCCTCCTCGGAGGAGAGGAGAGAAGTGGCCAGGAGCGACTGGACGCAGGCTTGTCCTCACAGACAGCCTCTTCCTGCCCTGCTGGGTCCCCACCTCCTGGCCCCAGGCCATGGCTCTCAAGGGACCCTGCTGTGCACTCCAAGGCTAAAGCCTCTTTGTTCCCCATACTGTGTGGGGCACCCCCTCCCAGCCAGCTCTAATCCACCACATGGGGACTGGGACTCTTTTCCAGAAGTTTCTTCAAACATTTAGGTCAACAGACATAAGGTCCTCCTGTGAGGGGCACTGTGCCAGGCAACCAGGTGGAGAGGATGCAGGCCTTGCCCTCAGGAGATTAGAATCTAGTTGGGCAGCAGATACCATGGTCACCCCCTGTCTGCCCAACCCTGTGCTTAGGGGAGGAAGGAGACTTGCAATAATTGCGCCGTGGAGCAGTCAAATGCGGAAGTGAAAAAGCAAGGATTCCTGATCCAAAGGCCCAGGTTCCAGTCCTAGCCCTACCGCTTCTTACTATGCGACGGTGGGCTGCGCTTCAGCTCCCTAAAATGGGGACGGTGCACACCGTCGCTATTTGAACGGTTAGGGTCAGTTTCTGGTGGGTGTTCACTACCCTCCTTGCAGAATGAATCTCCCTGTTCCCACCTCTGCCCCCTCAGAGATGGCACAGCCTGCCGCAGGGCATGTGCATTCCACATCCCTGTTGTTCTCTTCTGTCTGTGAGTCCCCAGGGGCAGGGGCCTACCCTTCTGTGTCCGAGCTTGGGCAGAGGGCAGTGGCATGCTGGCAACTGGCTCTCTGATGAGCCGCGTTGGCCCATTTCTGTGGTGTAAATCTTCCCAACCAGGCCGTTTCAAGCTGCCAACAGCTTAACGATCTCATAATGGAAGCAGGTACACACCGACCTCAGCACCCAGGCATTTAGTAGGTGCCTAATAAATGATGGCTGAACAAGGAAGGGCCCCAGAGACTGTTGGTCAGACGGATTTGGGGAGCTGCCAGGCCTACTGTACCAGAGAGGGGCTTGCCAGGGTAGGCGCTGGACAGGCTGAGGATGGGGCCAGAGGCCATCCTGAATGGGCACCTGCAGCAGGACTGAGAGCTGAGGGAATGGAGGGCTGGCGTCTTCCTTTCCTGGGGGTCCACGCCTCTGACCCTGCTTCGCTCTTGCTTGAGGCCCTTCTCCCGGGGCCTCCCCTTGACCTTGGCCTGGCCTTGGGGCTCTGCACAGAATGGCCTTTCAGGATCCCAGATTTTACCTTAACAAAGCTCTGAGATGTGATCCAGAGAGGTCCCAAGCCTCACATTCTGTTCCCTCTGTCTGAATGTTTCTTCTACCCGCCCCTTCCTCTGTCCCCACCAGAAGCCGCCTTCGTGATGCCAGCCATCCACCCCAAGTCACGCAGACCCTTCTCCCCCTTCTGCTGTCGTCCCTGGCCTTAGAGCCCCTCTCATGTGCTTACCCATAAAAACATTAATAGCTGACAGTTATTGTATCCCCACAGCAGCCCGTGACAAAAGTACCACGATAATCCCCTTCGCAGATGGGGAAATTGAGGCACCCTGTCTTTGTTAGCGCTGACCCATCCTTTCCATCTTTGCTTGAGCATCACTTCCGTAGGGAAGCCCGCGCGAGTCCTGGTCTCCTGGCTGTGGGCCCACAGAGCACCGTTCCTGTGCCTTTATCTCAGGCTTCCCGCGCCGACCGTGAGCTCCACAGACCTACAGGAGCTCGCGTGGAGGAATGAATGATTTTCAGCCCAAGGGAGCAGCCCCGCACCCCCACCTTTCTTCATCCCCGACAGAGGAGATTGGCCCTCCAGAGTGTAGCCTCAGGCTTCAGCGGGATGGTCACAGGGGCCCTGCTTGTTTGTCCTCATCTCCCGGAAGGGGACAGTGAGGCTTCAGGAGGGGTCGAGGGCCTCCTAGTGGCTGGAAGCAGGCCAGGTGGGAGGGTGGTGAAACACTCCTGAGGCCTAGAATGGGCCCCACCAGGGCGCCCAGGGCTGGGCCGTCACCCTGTTAGGTTAACAGGGTCCCTAAGGTGGAAATTTCCCTGTTGGAATGAAACTTCCTCACTTGTTTTCACTCTTTTCCTCTAAAAATAAAATTGGAACAATAGGAATTATTTATATACCTAATTACTTTGTTATTTTAGGAATTTAGAGCGAATTTGGCTCAAGACTGGTTCCCACTGAGGCGGAGTCGTGGGGGTGTGGGCGGGGCAGGTTGCAGGCCAGGACTGGCCGTGACCTCCTCGGCGGGGCTGCCCTCTGGGGCCGGCTGCCTGCCCGGAAGTCCCCAAAGGAGCAGCGCAGACCCGAGCAGTGAGGGTGGGGGCGCAGAGGCAGAGAGGGGTTCCCGGATTCGGGTTGACAGAGACCCGTGATAGATGATTCTCCAGGCTGTTCTCCTCACTTCACCCCCCCAGTCATAATTTGCTGCTATTTATTGAGCACTTGCTGTGTGCTAGGCACTGGGCCAAGCACTTTGTCTGCATTATCCCACGAAGGCTTCCTAACTTCCTGAGAGGTAGGTGCCATTGTTTCTCCCTGTGGGCAGTTCGAGGGAGCCTGGGTTCCAAGGCTCGGGGCAGGGAGGCAGTAGGGCGGGAATTGTCACCAGCCTGTGGGACCCCAGACAGGGCCCCCTATCTGCGTCCTCTTGGTCACTCAGAGGGGACCTCTCTCTGAGGCTCGGATGCCTGAAACAGCTACTTCACCCGTGTCCTGGCGACCTGCAGGTCACCTGCCTCTGGGCCCTGGTGTCCCTCCAGCTTCCCCATAGTCCTGGGGCCTCCGGAAGCCTCCCTCAGCCTCAGCTGGGTGGCTTGAAGAAAGTTCCTATTTTCTGGGCCACCCCTACCCTGCTGAGTTAGAAAACCAACATGGGAGGGAGGTGGAAACCCAGGTTTTCAAATGCTGCCTCGGGGATTTGAGGCCCGTGGACCGCAAGTACCACTGTCCAGCCCCATGGGTTCCAGGCTGCCCCAGGAGACCCCTGGCCCCATGGGATCCCGATCCCTATGACTCACACCTCTGCCCCATGCTACCGCCGCTCCCCAGCTCTGCACACACCAAGGTGACCCCCACCCTGTACCCCTATTGCTTTTTTCCAAGAGCACCTGCTGCTGCGGTCTCCTCTGGGAAATAGGTCCTTGCGGGCCGTGGAACCGCCCAGAGCTTGCTCCGTACTCTGGATCAATCTCTAGTGGCTGTCCTCTTCTTGCTGCCTGGGTGATTTGTGGCTGGTGATTGGTGGTGGGCGGGGAAGGGAAACAGGAAGGACTATCGATGACAGGAAGGGTTGGGCTCTGGCCTGGGCACATGGGTAGGTGCTGGGGGCTGGCACCGTGCCTGACACGGAGAAAGCATTCGGTAAATATTTCTTAACTATTTGTTGAATGGTGATTGTGAGAGCGGCAGGTGAGGGCCACTTCCGGAAACATGGCTGTCTGGCCGGTACAGGTGAAAGCTTGCGAAGGTGCCTTCCCC
Organism: Mormoops blainvillei; assembly: GCA_004026545.1. Taxonomy (NCBI): domain Eukaryota; kingdom Metazoa; phylum Chordata; class Mammalia; order Chiroptera; family Mormoopidae; genus Mormoops; species Mormoops blainvillei. The sequence continues at coordinate 25,014 of PVJD01009183.1, read as the reverse complement.
ATGACGTGCCGGTGCTTTCTTGTGTGACTTCAATTCCGTGTTTCAGGAGCCGTGGGCAACAGTGCCCAAGTACTACCTGTCCCACTGTATGGAAACAGGGTCCCAGACTGGGGAGGTGACTTGCCAGGGCCACACAGCCAGGAGGTGGTTCTTCGGGGCAGAGCCTGCCTGACTGGCAAAAGCATGAATGAGCCTGTGTGGCACCTGCAGTTCAAAAAGCACTTCCACACCCATGAGCTCGCTCGGTTCTCACGTGGCTCGGAGGCGTGGCTCTCTGCCCCTGCGCCCATGGCCCAGGTCAGAAGACCCGCGCGGAGGGCACCCTGGGTGTGCAGGGTGGGGTGGTGAGAGGAGGGCCTTTGCCCAGGCCGGCGGCGGCATAACCGGAGCAGCCAGTGTTGAGGGACAGCCTTTGGCCTCTAAGCCGAGGCCCACGGAGCGTCATAGCCTGCTTCCCCCAAGATGAAGACCAGAGAGCATGAAGCCCCGCCACAGCCGGGAAGGTCAGGGGAGCCGGGCAGGTACGTCCGGGCCGCACAGAAAGACCGCCATTAGAGTCCTGAAACAGCAGGAACCGGCCCTGAAGAGCACCCAGGCGGACCCCTCCTGGGGGTGTCCAGGGACCAGGCCTCCTCAGGCTGGCTCTGGGGCCTGGCAGGTCACTGCTGTCAGAAGTATTCGGGGCCACATGTGAGCACGGGCCGTGGCTCCCTCCGACCACTGTGGGGGGTGTGGCAGAAACCCCGGCTGCCGCCTCTAGGCACTGGCATGTGGGGATGGTGATGTGCCAGCACCCCCACCCAGGCCAGAAACCCAGGCACGGGCTCCCCGCTGGGCCTTTGCTGGTGCTGTTTGTCCAGGACGCCCTTCCCCTCCTCTCCTGGGCATCCTGTAAGACCCCTCCAGGAGGCCATGCCTGATGCCCCCCAGGGGGATTTCTGTCTGTCCCTACGCGATGTGAGAACATCGCGGGTAGGGTAGGTCCGCGGAGGTCCTTGTAGGACATGCCAGTGGAGTGGAGAGAGGGGACTGGGCCGGGAGGACTCGGCGGGAGGTCACCCGGGCTGTCAGTGGAGCTCACTGTGCCTGTCCTTTTACCTGGATGACGAAGTCATGGAGTTCTGGGAAAAACCAAGGGGCCTCCTGGCGCAGCTCTTAAAAGCAGCCGAAAGGTGCAGCACAGCTCAGGTGACTGTCACTTCAACCCAGAGGAGGGCCCGGGCTGGGGAGCCTTGAGGCCACATGGCCTGCGGAAGCCGCCCATTTCACAAAGGAAACGCTGAGGCCCGGGCCCTTGGGATTGACTTAGAGTGCCATGGAGGCTGGCCGTGGGTCCGTCCTGTCCCAGACTGGAGCCTTTCTCAGTGGGGTCCGGGTCAGGCCTGTGGGCGGGGGGATAGGAAGGAACACTGAAAAGGGCAAAGTCCCTAGGGCTCAGGTTAGCACTTCGGTCTTCCAGTGCGGAGGACAATGCTCCTTAGAGAAAGTGCTTGTTGCCTGAAAGCTGGCAGGAAATCCACGTCAACAAGTCATTCCAGCAAAAAGGTGTGCTGGCAAAAATGTCTGTGGGCGCCTAAACCATAATGTTAGCCCGAGAGGTGGTGGGACGGTGTGTGCTGTTCTTTCACTGTGATTTCCGGATTTCCTAGGACGTACGATACACTTTTATAACCAAAAGGATAAAGTTACGTTTTGAAGAAGAGAGGCAAGAAAAGCTGCCCTGAGAATAGCCAGCTCTCCATGTATCTGCTCCCAGGCTTGTCGCTTGTGTTGGGTCCCCAGAGGCACCAGCTATGGGGCCTCACCTGTGGGAGTTGCCCAGCCCCGGGCACGCCCCCACAGTGACAAACAGCTTCCATGTCGATCACGGCTCTTATTCCCGGAAATTGGGTCAGCGAGTGTCCGGGCCTGGGGCAACTGGGATGCAGTTCTGCTCAAATTCGGTTCAAACCTCAGACCTTCCTGCGGTGCCGATCTGGCCTTCGCTCCTCTCTGCCCATGCACCCCATGCACCCCACGTTCCAGCCTTGGGGCCATTGCTGTTCTCTGCACGCGGTCCTCTTCTGCCCACTTCCAACCTACCATGTGTCAGACCCTCTACCTGGGAAGCCAGCCCACTCCCCCACAGGTGATACCACCCGCCCCCCGCCCCCGACCAAGCCATTCCTACCCCTCCTCTCAGCCAGCGGTGGCCCCCGGGCTGTGGGCGGCACCTCCACTCTGGGCGCCCAGTGGGCATGCTGCTTCTCCTTTGACCGCCTTCCTTAGCGACTCTGCCTCGAGTGACCCTCCTGTGGCGTGGTCCTGGTCTCCCTTGTGGTAAAGGTGTCTGTAATCACGGCCGAGCCCTGATTCTGGGTGGGGACTCAACCTCTGTCTCTCCCATGGTCCCTGACTCTACCTGGTACAGAACATTCATTCATTCGTTCGTTCATTCAGCAATTATTCACTGAGGGCCTACTGTGTGCCAGGGACCAAGCTAGGTGCCAGGGGCACAGGCAGATCTGCCTACTTCATGGTGTAACTGTGTCTGTGTTTCCCTGTGGACATTTTGTGCAAATCACCTGCACAGGCATGCAGCCAAGCGTCTTTATCACATATGAATGTGTGTCCCTCAGGCCGAGCCCGTGTGCAGTCTTGCTAGTGCCTCGGGCGTGCCCGGTTAATTCATTCAGCAAGTGTTAATTGAGTGCCCACCAAGGAGGTGCCAGGCCCTGACTCTGAAGAAAGCGTCCTCTGCCCTTGGGAAATGCCCGTCTTATGAGGCCGCTGCAGTACAGACTGGTGAGGCAGGGGTCAGCAGAGGCGGGGGTAGTCAGGAGGGCATCCCTGAGAGACAAGGGCGGGGAAGAGCATTGTGTGCTCTGCTGCCTGCTGGGAGGCCCCCGCCCCCACGGCCCTCTTTGCTGCTTGAAAATGCCCCCGAAGACTGATGGAGCAGCGGCTGTGAGCCCCGCGTGGCGGGGGGCCGGGAGGAGACTGCAGTGCCCTGTAGAGGAAGGGTGTTAGCTGGAGAACACAGAATACGGAACCCGGGGGGCAGGTTGGAGACTCCAGGCTGCAGAGCTTCCTATGAGAGGAAAACCTGGGGACCAGACATCCGAACGCGGTGCTTAGAAGATGGCACTTCGAGGGGGAAGTGGAGCTGCAAACCTCGACCGAGGGCCTTCCGGCACGCGGGACGCTGATGTCCACCAGAGGCCCGGGGGCGGGGGGCTCAAGCCTTGGTGAGCCAGGCCTGGCTCGGAGCCCTCCCTGCAGCCCGCTGGTGCCTGACCTTGCGAGTCACGTCCCCTCTCTAAGCCTCGGTTTCCTCATCTGTGAAGCGGAGTTCCGAGGTGCAGCACAGCACTTGGGAAGGGGGTGCCGCTCTCGCTGCCCAGGGCCTCCCAGGAGGTTAGGGGCATTACCAAGGCTGGGACCCCGGCCACCTGGCTCCCGGAAGGCCCACACCCTGTGGGCACGGTTTTGTTGCTGCTGCCCTATTTCCTCTCTCCTTCCCCACAGTCAGTGGGGTGTTTGCGCTCTCGGGGCCTGTTGTGGAATATTGGGTGCAGCAGGTGGGAAGGGCTAAGTAGTTAACGGAGCCAGGGCAGATTGGTGGCTCCCGTGACATTAAGGAGCAGGGGCTCGGAGCCTGCAGCCCTGTGTGGGGTTCCCTGCCACTTGGTGAGGGCCTCCAGAATGTCCCCCATGGAGACAACCAGGTCCTGACCCAAGGGAGCTGCTGTTCTCGAAGGCAGGAGCGGACAGAGAGTAACTGGGGAGGGAAAGAGAAAGGGGTCATTGTTCCAGCTCCATGGAGGCTCGCCAGGTGCCCAGAGCACGGAGCCAACCAGCTGTGCACCTGCCCCATCCAGACCTCCCCTAGCAGGCAGTTAATGGTGGCGCTCGGGCTCCCGGAACCAGGAACTGCAGGCAGTGGGCCAGGGGCAGCCTCATCACCTCCCCAGATCCCTCTGAGGACCAGCCTCTCCGTTTATGTCTCAGCAAACGTGCTGGGAGAGGGTCAGGTTCTTGCCTGGGGTCCTGGAGCTGGGGTGGCAGAGCCAGAGTTCAAACTCATTCCTTCGCTCAGCTGTGACTTGTTGAGCACCTACTGTGTGCCAGGCACACAGCTGTGAGCTGCTGTGGGGAGGATCCCAAGCCGCTCAGCCGTCGCTTCATCTTCCACCCTTTCCTTCCCGTACCCTCTCCCAGCCATCTGCCATCATGTTGCGGACTCAGAAGGCTGGAATTCCTGTCTCCCCTCACCACCCCCACCATCCACCCCCCCCACTGGAAGGGAACCTGGGAATTCATGGAGATGGGCCAGCTAATAGCGGGGTATGAGCCCAGGTCACATTGCAGGCAGGACTAGAACCTGAGGCCACTTTTCTAAGCCCCAGACCAGGCTTGAGAGTCTAGCAGCATTTAGTGAAAGGTACAGATGTGTGGATTTGGTGGCGGGTCATTTATTCATTCAACAAACTGAGGTTGACACACACCTTCTTAGTGTCAGGCTGGGGCTGGGGAAACCCGGACGACCCGGGCAGCGCAGCCTCTGTGTGGGGTGAGGGATGGCGGGCGGAGGGGGCGGCAGGCCAGGGTCTTTCCAAAGCTGAGGCTCAAGGAGTCCTGGAGGAAGCACAGCTCAGCGGACCCTGCCTGAGACAGCGTGGGGATGGGGGTGTAAGATTATACACCAACTTGGAGCCTCCTGGAAGGTTTGGACTTTATCCTGAGGTCAGCGGTTCCAAGGTAGGAGGGCCAGGCAGTGTCCGATGTAGCTTTTATTTGGCTCATGGGGACTAGCCTGGGAGTCCTTCAGAGAGGCGACTGCTGTTGTCCAGGTGATCGCTGATGGCGGTGCAACTAGCATGGGACAGTGGCACTGGGAGACAGGTGGCATTTGAGAAGCATGGGGCATAGAATAGACAGGGCTTGGTGACAAGTGTGCGGGGTCAGCGGGAGGAGGAATTCCTGGTGCGGGAGACTGGGTGGATCGTCACTCCACTGACGGGCCCCCAGCGGGGAATGCTGGGAATTCCCGAAGCTGTCCGAGCGTCCCCGGGTAACAGGCTCAGATCACAGGTTACCGGCTCAGGTTGTTGGAGCAACTCCTTGAGCGAGTTCTTTGCGCTTCATTTTGCAGCGGAGGGTCCCAGGCAGGATGGGAACTGATGATGCAGGCCCCGGCCCTCCCTGTGGCCTGGCCCACATCCTAGTGGGCCTGCTCCTCTGTCTCCCTCACCTCACTGACACTCAGGCCTCTCATTACACAGGTGAGTCCACCACCTGCCACCCTGTACCCGGGGAGAGGTGCCCACGCGGGTGCCACTCCATTCCTACTGCCCGGGTATGTGGGGACATACGCACTCTGCACGGGGGCACCCACCACCCTCACGCCCGCAGGTGCATGGAAGAGAGCCTCTCCATCTTAGCTTGACTCCGAGGCCCTGTGCTGGGGGAGGCCCCGTGAGGACAGAGGAGGGGTGGGGGTGCCTTTTGGGCTGGAGATGGAGCCGAGGCTCTGCACTGAAGTGGCCCTTTGTATATTGTCCCTGGAGGGTAGGCAAGCCCAGAGGGGGGGCTGGCACTGCCAGGGCTGCCTGGGCAGGATGGTGCTGATCTCAGCAGGACTGAGAGAGCGTGGCTTTCTCCGGGCCCCTGGAGCAGAGGAGAGCCCCCTGCTCAGGGTGGGCACACCCTGGCCAGGCCTGCTGCCTCATGCACCCCCAAACCAGACGATACTTATCTCTCACAATCCGTCATCAGCTCTCCTAAGAGTTCCGCTGTCATTCAGCAGCTGTTCATGGAGCGCCGCGTCCTGGCCAGGCTTTGTCGGGGGCGGGGAGCAGTGGTGACCAGTAACCAAGGCCCACGGTGACTGGCTGTCCTGTTTGTGCCCTTCCGAGTGAGCAGGGTGTGGGTGGGGGGACAGACAGCGTCTGTGCGAGGAGTGCTATGGAGTAGATGACCTGGGGCAGGGACAGCCACCTTAGCTGGCCAGGCAGGAAGGGGAGAGGTATCCAGCACGTTGAGACCTGAGGGAAGCGCATTCTAGGTGGGGGGAACAGCCATGGCGAGGACCCTGAGACCAGTGCACCTGGGATGTGGGAGGGACAGGAAGGCGGGGACTGTGGCTAGAGCTGAGTGGACAATGGAGGTGAGGTCAGCAAAGAGGCAGGGACCAACCTGACAGGGCCTCTGGACACAGAAGTTTGCATTTCATTCTGAGTGTGTGGGGGCGGGAGGAAGGGAGGATTCTGGGGGTTGTTGAGCAGGGGGGTCGTGGCCTGATGGGAACTTTGCAGTCATAGAATTTGTGCGGCCGGGTGCCAGATGAAAATGCAGGGCCTCTTGTTCAACAATTAAGAATTTCAAGTCAGGATTTTTAAAAAGGGGGAGGCAGGAGGGAGGCCTGTGAGGAGGAGGATCGGGGTCAGGTTCTGGGATCACTTTGGAGGGAGGGGTCCGCAGGCCTTGCAGTGTGAGTGTCCCGCCCAAGCACGTGGTGAGGTGCTGTGGACAGGGGTGTCCAAGCCTCAGCCCAGGAGTCCAGAGGACTGGTCTAGGTCAAGGCTTTTTGGGTGTTACCCCGTTTAATCCTCATGGATTGTGGGGCTGGATGGTCCTGCATGGAGGCCTGGGGATGTTAAGTGACCTGATCTCATGTGGTGGAGGAGAGGCAGGGGCAGGATTTGAATCTAGCTTCCTCCCCACCAGTGCCCAGGGGGCACGGGGCCCGGGGACATCTTGCACAGCGGGGCCCAGGATTGACTTTCTGTTCTCGCTTTTGTCTAGGCAGGGGGCACCCAGCCCCCGCCTCACTGGCCCTGCTTTTCCTCGCTGCAAGCCCGGGAGGTGTGGGCATCCTGGTCTCCATCCCATAGGATGTGGAAACTGAGGCAGGACAGAGTTGGCCTCAGCCTCCAGCCCCCTGGGCCCATCTACTCACTGCCTTCTCTTCCCTGGACAGGGTGGGTTGGGGTGTCTGAGTCTGGAGGGCACGTTGCTGGGAGGTGCAGGGACCACTGTGTTCCGAAAGGGTGTGAGTGATAAGCCTGCATGGGGCTTGGCGCAGTCAACATTTATTCGAAGATTGGCAACATGTTCCTATCTATGAATTGGAAAAAGCTGTATTCTTCTTTCTCTAATCAGAAGCTCTGTTAATGGTTAATCGATTCTTTGCTTAGTTAATTATTACAGGCTTGCCCTGCCCCTCCAACTGCCGTGGCTGCACCCTGGCTGGAGCTTGGTCTCTTCCTTCCTCCTTCCTCCTTCCTCCTTCCTCCTTCCTCCTGGCCCCTCACACCTGCCATGCCCTCCCCGCCATCAGCCCCAGCCAGGCTCTCCCCAGAGGGGTGACCAGACCCCTGTGCCCTTGGGGGTCCTCTCAACTAGTGGCAACTAGTTGCCCTTCTCACTTGGGCCTTCAGCAGCCCTAGCTGGTGGGCGTTACCCCGTCCGACAGGTGGAGGCGCTGACAGGCAGAGGGCAGTGGGACCTGCCCAAAGCTGTGTCCTTCATCCATTCTCTGGGTGTCCGCCTCACTGGCGTTCGCTGCGTGGCCTGCTCGGAAACAGGACCCAGCAGTCCAGTGTTCTGCGCAGGCAGATGGGCCAATGGGAGGCTTCTCTTCAGGCTGATGAGCAGGGGGCCCCTGATCAGGCTGGGGTGGGGGGCAGCACCCCCGCCAGGGGAGTCAAGAGCTAGGCTGAGCTGTAAAATGGGTTATGGGGCAGCGTGTTCAAAGGCCCCCGATGCACCCCCATCACATACCTGCCCGCAGCATGAATGATCACGGTCCCCCTCCCAGCCCTCTCATGAGACAGATTTATGTCCTCACCCCCCTGGGGGGCCTGGACAGGAGAACTCGGAACCGAGGGCCCGAATGCCTGGCTATTGGTGGGCTTGGGCATCGAGCCTTCACAGGCAGCGCCAGAGCGGTCTGGGGCCCTCCTCTGGGCACCCCCCGTTTCTCATCTGTGGTCAGCCACACACAGCCCAGTGTGTGTCCACTCACTGAGACTCCTCATCCCGACGGCAGTCACCCCGCGGGGCCCCCGTACAGGAGAGCAGCTTGTGTTCTCTGAGGACAGTCAGGATTCAGGCCCAGGCATCCCAGCCTCCCTCTTTGTTTGAGACGCTGCCCCCGCCACACCCGTGGATTTACTTCAAGCTCTTCCATGTGCACCGCCCTCCTCTGTTTCCCGTCTGTGCCCTACTGAAAATTTCCAGTAGCCCCTTGCAAGGGAGGGCACAGTTCAGGGTGACCTCCCGCCCAGAGAGGGAACCGGAGAGAGAGGCTCCAAGGGGAGATGGGCGTGTGCTGCATGGGGCACTGACAGGCTCTCACCTGTACACGGAAACCTGGAGGGCACCCAACTCCCGGCAGAACCAAGCTTTGGGGAGCGGCTCCAGTGGGGTGGGGCGCCTCTCACTGCTGTTTGGTTACCCTCTGTTTTTTAAGTCCTCACCTGAGCATGTTTGCTGATCGTAAATTGAGAGGGAGAAACATCGGTAGTTTTCCTCTCTGACCGGGAATCAAACCTGTAACCCTTTGGTACTGGACGATGCTCCAACCAACTGAGCCACCCAGCCAGGGCTACTTGACTACCCTTTTGTACACATGAGAAGACTGAAGCCCAGAGAGGTTAGGCGACTCAGCTGGGAAGAGGTAGAGCCAGGAAAACAGCCCAGGAAAGGGCAGAGCGGGCACCAGGCCCAGACAAGGTCAGTTCTCCACACAGCCACCTAATTGCTGCCTGCGTTGGGCCTGGGGCACAGGGGACGACCTCCAGGGAGGGAACAGCTGCCATCGAGCCGCAAAGGCCAGGTGTGGGGTTGTGGAGCACACCGCAGCATCTGGGGTGGGATACTGCCTCACCTGTGACCTGAGTCCCCGGGGCAGGTAGCAGGTCAGGGGAGGGGAGGGGAGATGAGCCTGGAGGGGCCCCGGGGGAGCCAGGCAGGACTGAGGCAGGGTGGAGTGGTGGGGAGCAGGAAGACCTAGGTGGGGGGCTAACATACTCTGCCACTTACGGGGCGCGCCAGGACCAAGCCAGGCTGGTCACTTGGACTCTGTCATAATGATGGGGGCTGACGTGAGGGTAAAATTAGAGAAGGGAGCAAAAGCCCCTGCAGGGTTGTCCAGCCTGTAGCCCAACACAAAATCGTAAATTTACTTAAAACATTATGAGATTTCGTGTGTGGGGTTACGTGTCACAATGTATTTAATGTGTGGCCCAAGACAACTCTTCTTCCACTGTGGCCCAGAGACGGTTGGACACCCCCTCCCTAGAGCATACCGCACCGGGTGGCTCTAGGGTAGGCCTCGGACAGGGCTGGGGTGTCCCCAGGACACGCAGCCAGGCCCTGCTGACTAGAGGCCAGGGTCAAACAGGAGGCCAGCAGAAACCTCCAGGGTGGTGGGTGCAGCCAGTGTGGGACCCTCCAGGAGGCCGTGGACAGGGTTCTGCCATGCAGAGCAGGAACCCCGTCACCTGAGGGGCTTCAGGCCCCCAGAGCCTCCTGGAGGCCAGACCTCACCTCAGGTTTCTCGACTTTTTAGGGCACTTGACCCCCTTCCACTGCTGGAGACCCAACTCCTGTCCGAGCCCATGGGGGGATGGGACAAGGCTCTGGGCTCCTTGGGCCTTTCCGGGAGCCCCGGGCTTTGGTTGTAAGTCACTGCAGCACATCCGCGGGGTGCAGCCTGGGTTGCGGGGAGCCTCGGGCACGGCGGGGGTGGGGGGTTGCTCGGGTGTAGCTCTTCAGAGCACCTGCAGAAGGGAGGCCCACTGGCGCCTACCGGGGACCTGGGCAGAGGCGAGAGGCAAGGCTGAAGGCGGCAGCTCAGACCTTGCGCCGAAATCCTGAGTGAGGGTCCCCAGTGGTGTCGTGTGGGTGTGAGTGTGAGCTGAGTGTCAGGCTGGCCCCTCTGCCCATCTCACCGCCCGGTCACTTGAGGATAAATAGACTGAGGGGAGTGCACATGGTGCCTGGCACCCAGGGGGTATTCAGGAGGTGCCAGCTGCCAAGAAGAAGGTGCTCATAATACAACCACCATCTCCTGGGAGGAATGTTCCGGGCCCACTGTTCCCCAGCTCTGCCCAGCTAGAGGGTTTCCCTGCATTGGGATTGCAGACCCAAGGGAGTGGCCACCGACTTGTGCCCAAGCAGCCCGAGGTGAGGGGAGCCTCCTTGCCATCCTGTGTGCTCCTTGCCAGACTCAGGACCCCCACTTTGCGGCATGGCACTGGGGGTTCCCAGCACACGGGCCTCTGTGCCCTCGGCCCGCTGTCTGGGGTGCTGTCCCCACTCTCTGCAATGGCTCCTGCTGGACCTGGGGTCTCGGCTGAAATGTCCTCTCGGGAGGCCCTCCCTGACACCTGACATCTGTTGACCTGTTTTCTCGTTTGTCCTCTGTCCCTCCACTGGACTGAGCTCCGTGAGGACCTCACCCGTCCGCCTCGCTCCCTAGCCCCAGCCCCCAACCCAGAGCTGATCTGCGGTCTCCACCCACCCACTGAGTCCTCTCAGTTCCCCACTGTAGCCCGAGCTCCTGCTGATCTGGGATGTTAGGCGGCCCCCCCAGGGCTGCGTCTCTTCTCCCGCTCCCTCCCTCCGTCATCCAGGATCTAAGGAGCCCCTGAGCAACAGCTCACTACTGTCCCCGGCTTCCCCGTGTCCCGGGCTGGGTGCCCTGGCCTGCTTGCTGCCCGCGGCGCCACAGCGTCCTCCCTGCTCCTCCCACAGTCTCGCCCCACGTGCTGCCGCACCGCTCCTGCTGGCCAGGCGCAGCGGACTAGGGCCCCTGGCTCCCTTCTCCCCAGGCCAGTCTAAACCCATTCTGTCCAATTCGGTAGCCACTAACTGCATGTGGCTACGAAAACTGACATTTTATTTAAATTATAAGTTCCTCTGTTGCCCCACCGCCCCACACTTACCGCACGTCTCAGCACACGGTAAGCGGTGCCCGTTGCGTTCACATGAGCATGGCAAGGGGGGCAGATCGAGAGAGGCCAGGGTCACAACAGCTGTGAACCACTGCAGGCTTCTGAGCACAGCTGCCCCATCGGCTGGTACCTGAGGGTGACTATTCTGTTTAGCCTACAGTGCTGTCCCTAGAACATTCTGGGATGGTAGAAATGTTTTATATATTCACTACCCACTGGCCTCTGGGGGCCAGAAGCTGATGTCTTGGGCAGGCCAGTGACCGGCGAGGAACGGGGAGGAGGCCCCAGGGCGCAAGGGCAGGCAGGTCCCAGCCTTGGGAATCAACTTTGCCAGGCACATTGTCGCCCCCTGTGGCAGCAGGCAGGAGCTGGGATTGAGCGGAGGGATTTGGTGGAAGGAGAGGGACAAGGGCGCACAGGGACTGGTTGTGGAGCGGGGGCGGGGAGGGGGTTCACTGCGGGAAGGGCTTCTGGGTATGGGCACTGGACTGAGCAGTCAGCCAGCCCCGCCCTGGAGCTGAGCCAGCAGAGAAACTGGAGCCAGGCCTTGTGCCCAGGCAAGTTGGGTATTCGGATGGCATCAGTGCCCTGTCTTCCTCCAACACTCCCTAACTGGCCCAAGAACTGGTTCCCAGGGTAGCTCTTCCTCTCCCCGCTGGGGCTTGGTTTCCTTATCTGTGGCAGTGACAGCTGCTGCCCTGTGGTGAACAGTGTTGGCCAGGACTCTGGTCACCTGGAACAGATGGCATCCTTGGCCAGGGCTGACCCCACGAGCCAATGCTCACTCTGCGGTATGCCAGGGAAGCAGAATTCCTGGGGAGGGGGGGTCCTGGGACACTAGACCCTCCCTTGGCCAGGCCGTTCGTTGTTAGACTAGGGCAGGACCCAAAATCTGCGGTCCCACTGGGCCCCCAGTCTATCGGTCAGCAGGTGCAGGGTGCCCGGGGGAAGCAGTGTCTGTTTCCATGTTTCACTCCCACTAGTGCTATGTGGCTAAGCAAGTACCTTAACCTCCCCAAGCCTCCGTTTCCTCCTCAACAGCATGGGGACAGACGTGCGTTTACGTTCCTCCAGTGGTGGCTCCCTGTATCAGGCCCTAACTTCTCTCGGGCCCTCATAGCCACAGCGCCTGGCATACAGCACGGTCTCAGTACATATCCCCAGTAGGCTGGATACATGCTGGCCGTCGAGTGAGCCCCACGTGTAGGCTTGACCTTCGGAGCCCTCCTGCCTGATGGATATGAACAGAAGGAATGAAGAAAACGGCGAGAGGCAAAGAAATAAGACACAGCGTTCGTTTTGTGCATCTTGCCAGAACTCCGGAATCCGTCCTGTTCTTTGCCACCCCCTCTGCCCGTCTTCCATGTGGGATCATGGAATGTCATGTTGGAAGGACCCTTATTTAGTCCCAGAGGTGGAGGACATGTAGAAGTCATGGTCACTGCCTTCTGATCTCTCCGACACTGACTTGCTTTGCCTAACGCCAAGGAAGGCCCTCGAAGCCATAGCAGAAGTGCCAAAGAGGCTGACGCAGGCCAGCAGAAGAACTTCTAGCAGCCCAAGGGCTTGGGACGGGCAGCTCTAAGAATTGGCCAAGAGGAAGCCAGATGGGCACTTGGCAGGGATGTTGGCCTAGGGTGAAGGTTTGGGTGATATTCTTATTCTAGGCACCCTTCAGACCCCAGAAGAGGATTCCGAACCCTCCGCGGGGCTGCAGATCCCCTAGTTCTGGCCGCCAGTTAGGAAAGCCCGATGAGTCACTGAGAAATGTCCTGGAAGGTGGTGGGTGCCAGTCAGGGGTAGGCAGCCCTGCACCTGGCCCAGCCCTTCCACAAAGCTGGCCAGGAGCCAGACCTGGCAGGCTCAGTTGGATCATCTGCATCTGCTCATCTGACAGGAAACCCAGATGGAAGGGAAGAAGCAGACATTTTTAGAGCACCGACCAAGCGCCAGGCTCCACGCAGGTGCTTGGACACCTCAGCTCACTGAGGTCTCCCACAGGACTGCGAGGGGGGAGGATGACATCGTCCTTCATCTGAAGAGGGGCTAAGTAGATTGCTTGACACACAGCAAGTTCTAGTGCTGGGATTCCGACCGAATCCTCCTGACTGCCAGTAAAACTGGCAGCCAATGTTTACTGAGCACCTACTGTATGCTTCGGCCGGGTTACTCGTTCTTGGCATGGATCAGCTCATTTGATTCTCACAATAACCCTATGAGACAGGGAATGTTTTATCTCCTCTATGGCAGAGGAGGAACTGAGGCACGGAGAGGTGGAGTGACTTGCCAAGGTGAGAGGCGGTGGTCAGATCTTCGCAGTTGGCTGCAAAGATGCACCTCCTGCCGTCCTCATGGAGATGGCAGAGCCCTTGGGTCACGTGGGGCAAGGCTGGGGTGGGCAGGAAGGTGAGCACAGGGAGGTGGACTTCAGCGGAAAGTCAAGATGCCCTTCCAAGCAGATGAACTCTTGGAGAGGTGGGGAGGGCCCAGTCGAAGATGCTCCCAGGCCGGGGCGTATAAGATGGGCAGATTCCTGCCCAGGAGTGGAGACTGAGGACGGGCAGGCTGATCTCCGTGATATGCTCCCACTGACAGAGTGCCTTGAGCACCTACTAAGTGTTGGACCCGTTCGCTATTGGACCCAGACCACAGCTGGCCCCTTCTCCCAGTAGGAAGAGTTGAGTGTCCCCCAGCTGCCCCAGCGCTGAGGACACCAGGAACCAGGGTTGTGAGGCAGGCGAGGAGGAAGTAGCCCTTAGGACATGAGTTCTGAACCATGGAGGAGGCTGGCAGGGACCAGGGTGAGGCTGCCTGAGGGCACCCCCCCCACCCCCCCGGGCTGAGCTAGGACCCTGGTCAGCGCAGGCTAGCTCAGGACCACGGATAGCTCCACGGGCGCCTCTGTCACCCCAGTGACAGCTGTCAGAGTTGTCTGCACCTGGGAGGCTGCTGCCCGCCCCTCCAGCTCCGCAGTCACGGCCAGCAGCCCCCAGGGAGCGCCTCTCTTCTCTTTGGCCGGGAGCCCCTGCTGGACTCGGCCTGAGCCCCAACCCTGAGGTCATGGCTGCGTCTTGGGAGTTTGGGCCCATCTTCCTCTCTCCATCAGCCTTCCAAGCAGAGCCTAAGGGGAGAAGTGAGAAGAAGGGTGGAGGGGGGAAGGAAGAACATCTGCCCAGCTGGGACCTCCCCGCTGTGAGAGGGGGGACTGGGCGGGCTGATCCTGTGGCCATCCTGGGTCAAGGTCAGCCTCAGCCTCCCTCATCCATGGTTATCCCACTACCAGGAAGCACCTGGCCCATCCCCCACCACCTTCATGCACTCAAATGGGAGACCCAGCCGCTGGGGCTGGGTGCAACTCGTGGAATATGTGGGGGGTCCTGCTAGGGAGGCTTCCAGAGACCCTCGCAGTTCCCTCCTTTCCCAGCCCACCCCCAGTCAGGCTCAGACTCTGCCCAGGCTCCACTTGCTAAGGCCCCCCTATCTGCTTGCAGTGGCCCTGAGTTAGGGCAGCACTGCCCGGGGCTGGCCCTGCCTGGGCTCAGCGCTGAGCCTCTGCCCTCGTCCCCCCCCCCCCCCCGCGCCCAGCCTGGGCCCTTGCTGTCCCCTACGAGGCCGGGGGACAGCGATAGCAGCGAGAAGGGCTTAAGCTTATTGGGCACCTGGGACGTGCTGGGCACTTTTTGTGGGTGGCTATTGAAAACCTGTATAGATAAGAAAGGGGAGGCGCAGGAAAGTTGTTAGTCCGCCCGAGGCGACCCAGGAAACCCAAAGCACCCAGGACCGGAGCCAGGCAGTCTGGTTCCAGAATGTGCGCATGGCAGCGTTGGTGGGTGCTTTGAGGAGGCCCAGGGCAACCCTGGGTGCTCTCGTCGAGCACCGCCACGTCTAGGTCCCGCCACCGCAGGAGAGACCGACGTTGGGGGAGCTGAGGCCACCGTGGTGGGCATCGGGAAAGGGGCGGGCTGCGGACTGGGCCTCCCTGATCCAGTGTCTTGTGGGAGATGGGCAGGGCAGGCGCCATCGCATTCCATTTCACAGATGGGGGCGTTGACTCTGAGAGGACTCGGGGTTCACAGTGGTCACGTGGACTCAGCAGAGGCTGGGCAGGGCTCCCAGCGGGCAGCCAGGAAGCGGGGCACAAGAGCTCCCCTGCTCTGCCCTGGAGGCGATGGTCTCAACAGAGCAGACCATGTCCCTCTTCTTAGTGTCCTCCTGGGACAGCCGCATCTCCAGCCGTGACTCCGGGCCCTGCGTGACCTGGGCCCGCCCACCTCCCTCTGGTCTGTTGTCCTTGCAGTTCCTCCTGAGTAGTGACTGTTCCTTCTGCCCGGATCCTTCTCCCCCTGGAGCCTCATCTTCCAGTCTCACTCCTTGAGAGGTCTGCTCTGACCCCACTATTGTCACTGAACCTGCCCCCTTCCTCCCCTTTACCCTGCTTTATTCTTCAGAGCGTGACTCTAATGTACAATGTCACTTGACTCGTTTATTTAGTTTATAACCGACCCTTCTCCCATTCACCCCAGGCATGCTCCACACTCCTCGGGGGTGGGGGTCCTTGCCGCTTGGTCTCCTGTGCTCCTGGGGCTGCAAACAGTGCCTGGCGCCCGGCGTGCCCGCTAGCGGTCGCTGCCGTATGAATGGATGATACGGGTTGGGTGAGGGCCCTGTGGGGTGTTGCGTGGGTCCAATGCGATGGCGGTGGTTCCATCCACTGGGTTGTCTTCACTGGTCACTGGTGGACACTTCGTAGGACCTTGTGACCCCCTTGGGTTGAACTTGGCAGATGGAAGGGGCTCGGGGCGACGATCGCCGGATTAAATACCACTATTGGCCCCATAGAATCTAGTCTGGGCCTTCAGAATTGTGCGGCAGTGAACGAATTCCATCATTTCCCTGGGCCCCGTCTCCTTGCCTGCGAGATGGGGAGAACAGTCCCCGCTTCGTGTTGGAAGGGTTCGGGGGGCTGTGCGTGTAACGTGCTCAGGACAGTAGCTGGGCTGCGCCCGTGGCTGCCAGCCTCGTGGTCACAGCTGAAGGTCTCCATGAAGCTGTACAGGGGACGCAGAAGCGCTGCGGGCTGGGGCCCAGTCTGGTTCCACAGCTTTAGCTCACAGGCAGGCCCCCTGTGCTGGGGCGGGGGGCACGGTCTCAACTCTAAGGCGGACACAGGTGCTGGCTTGGGAACGGAACTTAGGTTCAAGTCTTGACTTGCCACGTACTTAATGTCACTGGGCAAAGTCTCGTCAGCTTTCGAAGTCTTGATTTCCCCATCTGTAAAAACAAAGCCATTACAAGGACCTTCTGGAGTGGTTGAGCCTTAAATGGGACCCCAGCTCCCAAAGGCTTATTTACTTATTTTGTTTCCTACTTACATGCCTCTTGGTCGAAAAATGTGTTTGAGCCCTTATCAAAATACATGAAGATAAGGTTAAAAGGAATCAGGCCAAGAAGAGTGAAAGTTGAAAAAATACAGGCAGCCGTGAGTGAGGTGTTCCAGAAAATGTAGCTTTTGAGACACTGACTCCTTCAGAGCTTCCTAGCAGCCCAAGTGATGAGAGCAACACGCTCAGTTCCATGATTCTCAGCAGCAAGCTGGGCTGGGGCCCGGTGAGTCAGAGGGAAGTCCCAGGCATTGGTGAGTCTGTCCTCCTGAGGCCAGGTGTAACCAGCTCCCACCCTGGCCAGGGCAGCGGGATCATTGTGACCTCGGTGGGGTCAAAGGGTCCCCCTTTGTTGGTTTTTTTTTCCCTAAGATTTCATTTATTTATTTTTAGAGAGAAGGGAAAGGAGGGAGAAACATCAATGTGTGGTTGCATCTTGCACGCCCCCTACTCGGGACCCGGCCCTCAACCCAGGCATGTGCCGTGACTGGGAATTGAACCGGTGACCCTTTGGTTCTCAGGCCAGCACTCAATTCACTGAGCCACACCAGCCAGGGCAAAGGGCTCCCTTTGCATCAAGCAGGGCGTGTTCGCTTGCCACCCTGAGTTTCTTACCTGCCAAGGCCTTTGTTTGATGCTGCCAGGGTATTAGTCCTGGCTCTGCCCTGGCCCTCCACAGGCCAGTTCTTGTCCAACCAGGGCAGGGGTTGAGGTGTGCCCTCCAGAGCCAAGGCCCCAAGTAGGGGAGAACAAGTCTGTCAGAAGGATCAGGGCTCCCATGGCAGGTCCTGAAATCCTCAGGTGGGTCACTCTGGAGGCTTCTGCTGTGCTGACCTCTCCCCACAGTTGCCTTATACCTGGTCCCTGCCATGGCAACAGTCCTCCCAGCATGGCCCCTCCTCCACTCGCCCTGTCGGCCTGCCCTGCCTGGCCTAACTTTGCCAGAGCAGGGCTGGGATCTACTGCGGAGCCCAGAAGATCTGCTTGCACATGCTACCAAGGGGCTGCCCCTCCCTTCTGCTCCTCCCCGCCCCCAAACGCCAGTGGAGACCAGCCCCGCCCACCTCTGTCCTGGGACAGCTGACACTCAGCAGAGGTTAGGCCCCCACCCCAATTGTCCTGCCTGCTTGCAGGCCGCTGGGCTGCTTGCCACCTGTGGGCAGGCTCTGGAAGGTCAAGCGTTTAGGCTGAAGGAGGTGCCGCCCTGGCCAGGGGTCGGCAACTCGACTGTGCGGGGCTGGCTTGCTCAGGACTTCTCGTCAAGGTGAGGCCAGGAAGGGGGGTCAGGCCACCCAGGTTCACGCCCCAGTTTTGTAACTTTGAACCGATCCTTGGGTTTCCTCCTTTATAAAAAGGAAAGGGTTGGAGGAAATGGTCCTTAAACTTAGTTCTAGATCAAACATTCATGATTCCGTGCCTTCGGACCATGGAACTTAAGAGGAAATTATGTTGCTAGGAACTTGTACCCAATTCGCAGGTGTAGAAATAGGTTTAGAATGGCGAGGAAACCTGCCTCATGTTTAAAGCCAAGTGCATATCTTTCCACAGTCCCCTGCTGTCCTCAGCATTAGGAGGTGAAAGGGAGAGTATGGCAGGAGGACACCTGGATGAACCCAGAGAAGGAACCAGAAGAGAAGCCACAGAAAGGAACACTTTAAGGAAAAGAATGTTCTAGGTGGAAGGACAGTGCCCCACTCATTGGAATCTATGGAAGGGGAAATAAAGGCACCAGATAACAAAGGCCAGGTTTCTGTCTCAGCCGTCCTGTGACTTGGCGGGTCACTCCAAGCAAGTTGCTGGCCCCACTCCCCCAGGAGGGTGTAACCCCCCAGCCTGCCTGCCCGCTTCCCTGGGCTCAAGGACAACACGAGCCGGACTGTCGCAGTCAGAACGCTCGCTTGCTGCGCGGGCTCCTGCGCGAGCTCTAGCATTGCCCATCCAGCTAACGCGTGGGGCTCACTTAATGGTGACATGCCCGTTTCAGCGTCCTAGTTGTGACCAGCGTGCCGTGCTGATGTTAAGATGTTAACCTAGGGGAGGCTGGGTGAGAAGTGTGAGCGAACTCTCTGTGCTATCTTTGCGACTTTGCTGATAAACTACAAATAACCTGAAATGGAAAGTCTCGTTAAACTGTCGTATATATGTATCTCCATAGCCGTAACGAATTAATAAATTCAACTGTGTAAGGAGGGGATGGTTATATTCACGAATCACTCGTGCGTAGAGAGGGATTCATTCAAAATAGCCATGGAATATTATGTAGAATTTAAAAGGAAATGGCAGATTTATTTCTATGGATCTGAAAATCTCTTTACTATTGATTTAGAAAAAATTTGATTGGACTTAGTGTCCAATATGATATTTGTGAAAACTATTAAACCAAGAACAGAACAACTGCATCTGAAACCAGCGATACACCTCTAACAGATCAAATTGTTTTTGCCTGGAGAGCAATATAGTATAGGTCATGGGGTAATGAGGGGAACTTTTACTTAATTTTATTCTTTAAAATATGTTAGAATTCAATGTCATCCCTTGAGACCTGTGAATTTTTTCCAGTGAAAAGGTATTCAAAAGACTCATCGATATTCCTCGAAAAAAAGGTACATAGGGAGAAAGAAAGAACAAACGAATGATCAAGAACTTCACCCTGGGCAGTGCAGAGAAAGGACCCCCGCACCTGCAGCCTGCCTCCCCCTCTTTTGGGGCCTGTAAGCCCCCAGGGGCAGATTCTGCAGGGCAGAGTTGAGTCTTTGCCAGGGTGCATTTCGTTCCTAGAGCCATGTGGCTGGCACTGCAGGGTGGGGTGAGCCAGGTCTAGTGCCAGCTGCAGAGGCTGGATGTGCGGTGACCTGGTGGTCCCTGGGTAAGGGGTGGGGCAGGGCTGGTGAGCAAGGGGAGGCGGTCCTTGAACCAGGAGGGGTATTTCCTTGATACTTGAGCTTTCAGGGATACTGGGTACAGCAAGTGGGCCTAGCAGGTGTGACTCCTGGGCGGCAGGAGGTGATTTCGTGCAGGGTCACCGGCAACTGGCCAGGGTATTCACAAACATGGTGGTGGCAAGGGCCTCCTCAGGTCTGGTTCCTAGGAGGGCCCCCGGTGTCCCTCACCCAGGATTGCAGAGCCCTGACCCGTCTGCTTTCTCCCTCTTCCCTGTAGGATGAAGATGAGACGCTACAAGCTCTTCCTCATGTTCTGTATGGCCGGCCTGTGCCTCATCTCCTTCCTGCACTTCTTTAAGACCCTGTCCTATGTCACCTTCCCTCGAGAACTGGCCTCCCTCAGCCCTAACCTGGTGTCCAGCTTCTTCTGGAACAATGCCCCCGTCACGCCCCAGGCCAGCCCAGAGCCCGGGAGCCCCGACCTGCTGCGTACCCCACTCTATTCCCACTCGCCCCTGCTCCAGCCACTGTCACCAAGCAAGGCCACTGAGGAACTCCACCGGATGGACTTTGTGCTGCCCGAGGACACCACTGAGTATTTCGTCCGCACCAAAGCCGGGGGTGTCTGCTTCAAACCAGGTACCAAGATGCTGGAGAAGCCCCCATCGGGGCGTCCAGAGGAGAAGGCGGAGGGGGGCGATGGCTCATCTGCCCGGGGCCCAGTCCGGCACCTGCTGAGCGGCCAGGAGCGCGCGGGGGCCCGCGGCGCGCGGCGCAAGTGGGTGGAGTGCGTGTGCCTGCCGGGCTGGCACGGGCCCAGCTGCGGTGTGCCCACCGTGGTGCAGTACTCCAACCTGCCCACGAAGGAGCGCCTCGTGCCCAGGGAGGTGCCGCGGCGGGTCATCAACGCCATCAACATCAACCACGAATTCGACCTGCTGGACGTGCGCTTCCACGAGCTGGGCGACGTGGTGGACGCCTTTGTGGTGTGCGAGTCCAACTTCACGGCCTACGGGGAGCCACGGCCGCTCAAATTCCGGGAGATGCTGACCAACGGCACATTCGAGTACATCCGGCACAAGGTGCTCTACGTCTTCCTGGACCACTTCCCGCCCGGGGGGCGCCAGGACGGCTGGATCGCCGACGACTACCTGCGCACCTTCCTGACGCAGGACGGCGTGGCGCGGCTGCGCAACCTGCGGCCCGACGACGTCTTCATTATCGACGACGCCGACGAGATCCCCGCGCGCGACGGCGTACTCTTCCTCAAGCTCTACGACGGCTGGACCGAGCCCTTCGCCTTCCACATGCGCAAGTCGCTCTACGGCTTTTTCTGGAAGCAGCCGGGCACGCTGGAGGTGGTGTCGGGCTGCACGGTGGACATGCTGCAGTCGGTGTACGGGCTGGACGGCATCCGCCTGCGCCGCCGCCAGTACTACACCATGCCCAACTTCCGGCAGTACGAGAACCGCACCGGCCACATCCTGGTGCAGTGGTCGCTGGGCAGCCCCCTGCACTTCGCCGGCTGGCACTGCTCCTGGTGCTTCACGCCCGAGGGCATCTACTTCAAGCTTGTGTCAGCCCAGAATGGTGACTTCCCCCGCTGGGGCGACTACGAGGATAAGCGGGACCTCAATTACATCCGGAGCTTGATCCGCACGGGGGGCTGGTTTGACGGCACGCAGCAGGAGTACCCGCCGGCCGACCCCAGCGAACACATGTATGCCCCTAAGTACCTGCTCCAGAACTACAACCAGTTCCGCTACCTACTGGACAACCCCTACCAGCAGCCCAAGAGCACGGTGGAAGGCGGGCCACGGAACAGGGGTTCTGACAGCCGGCCACCCGCCAGGGCAAAATTGGAAGTGGTGGAAGGCTAAGGTTGCATGATCTTACAGGGCCAGTGGCAGGGCTGGGGGTGGCTACTGCCTGTTCTATTGCCTTCCTGCCCCCTGAGGGGTGCTTGAGAGGACCAGGAGTGGATGGCTGGGGGAATCTTCCCTATTCAAGCCCTGCCTGAGCCTTTGAGCTCAAAGAACATCATTCCTTGTCAGGAGAGGGGAGCCCAACCCGTCCGCCCTCCAAGAGGGCTGCGGCCAGGAGGTGCCGGTGGAGCGTGCATGATGGTTACTGGGTGGCAGGGGAGGGTGGGGAAGGGAGCTGGAGGAACTCCCACCATGCTCACGCGGGAGCTTCAGCCCTGCTGGGGAGAAGTCCCCCATTTGCCTTCCTGGGCTTTGGACCTGCAGTGGGGCGGGGGCATGCCAGGAGGTCCCCAGGCTCTGTAAATAATTGCATTTGGGTCCAGGAGGAAGAGAGATCACCAAGAAAGGAGAGGATAAAAAAACGGCGCCCAGCTGGGTGGTAACACAGTGTCCTCAGCAGTGCTGGGCCAGAAGGAGCTGAGAGCTCCGCCTGCCTGCCCCACAGGGACACGGCTGCACTGGGTGCCACCTGTGTTCCCCAGGCCCTCCTGAGCTGACACAGGTGTGGAGCCTGAGGAGTCCGAACCTGGCTTTCATGTCCCTTTTTACTGTCTACCTTGCCATCTTGTGGGCTACCCGCTTAGTCCTTGCAAGGCCATGAGTCCAGTTCTCAGGGTGGCATGGGACATCAGCCAGCCTAGGGGGTCAGACCCAGCAGTGCCCCATCACCCCTTCCCACTGGAATCCATAGCCCCCGCTCTCCACTGCCTCAGGTGGAGTTACCCTTGTGCCCCGCTTTGGTGCTGGCTAGGGGCCAGGAGGGGGCCATGAGGCTGCCCTGGGCCCAAGAGGGACATTAAGGCCAGTTGTGTGTTTTCTCATTCCTCTTAATATGCCTCCTGGGGGCAGGAGATGTAGTCATTGAAGTAGATTCTAAGCTACTGTAATTAAGAGACC
Source organism: Mormoops blainvillei (assembly GCA_004026545.1). Lineage (NCBI taxonomy): Eukaryota > Metazoa > Chordata > Mammalia > Chiroptera > Mormoopidae > Mormoops > Mormoops blainvillei. The sequence goes on along the minus strand of PVJD01009183.1, from coordinate 2,926 downwards.
CTGAAATACAGTGAGTGGCTTAAGCAAGACAGAAGATTGTTTCGAACTGAACTGACTAGAGGGAAATGGTCTGGATCAAGTGGGGCAGCTCTGCTTTCCCCGTACACACCGTCCAGTCCTGGGTAGGGTGCTCGCTCCAGTCCTCACCGTCACACGCGCACCCCAGCCTGGGGCAAGCGGAGAAGGGCAAGGGGAACGCGTAGCCTTTCCTGTAAACGGCATGAGCCAGAGATGGCAAAGTCACTTCTGATAGCATCTTGCTGGCCACAGGTAGCTGCAAGGGAAGCTGGGCTGCCACGTGTTCAGCGTCAATTTAGTTCTTACATGAAAGGGAAGCGGAGAGGGTGGATGCAGGGGACAAGGAGCATCTCCAGCGCAGGGGGATGGGAAGAGAGGGTAGAAACGACTGTCGCACTCATAAGGTCGTCCTGTCTTGCTTGGGGCTCCTGAGCAACCTGCCCCCTCACTGCCAGCCAGGGGCTGGGGTGTGCTGAGAGCCTGCAGCTATGGGGAGGGTGAGCCACCCTCTCTCTGGGGCCCCAGTGGACACCCACCCCGTGATGCCAGGATGTAGGGGCTGCCTGTGGAGTGGTACACGTCCGTGCGTGTGTGTGTATTTATGGGCATGGGTGCATGCTTGTGTGTACTTGTATGTGTCTATCGGTGTGTCCCTATACATAGATACTTGTGTGTGGTTGTATAAGCAGGACCCAGGCACCCCCCTTCCCTGGGATTTGGAGCCTGTGACCACACCTGCAGCTCCCCAAAGTGACTGAGGCAGAAAGCCCTTGGGGAGCCTGGAAAGCAAGGCTAAAGGGGATGCAGGGTCTGTCCGTCTGTCTGTCTTTCAGTCCAAGGGATGAGAATCCTCCTGACCTGAGGGCTGCAGAGCTGAGCGCCCACTACCTCCCAGCCCCCCTCGGCCCCACTCGCATCCTTCCACCCCGTGCCCTCCGGCCTCCAGCAGGGACTTTCTCTGGGTGTTTCCTGATGGGTCAGAGGAGGAGGGTGTCCCCTTTGCCACAGCTCTGTCTGGGGAAGTTCCTGGTGTGGGTGTGGCCTGGGGAGCTGGCTGTGAGACAGTCTCTGGTGGGCAGGAATGAAGAAGGTTGAGGGGGCTCCATTGCCCCCACTCTCTCTCTCCTGTCTAGAAGGTACCCCGAGGGAACCCCTCCCTTGGTGTTACAGCAGCCCCTGTCTCCAGTCCCTCTTGGGGCTGAGAATTGGCTCAGGAGGTCAGCCACCACCCCTGCTCACCCCCGGACAGGCTGTCTCGGGGCCCCTGAATCGTGCCTGAGCCCCCAGCCCAGAAACCTCCCTCCTTGCCAGACTTCCTGCCCCATGCTCCCTCCTGCTCCCGCGGGGTGCACCTTCCCAGGCCAGCCTCCAGTTCACCAGCTCAGGGGCAGGGGAAGAAGAAGGGGGGAGCGCAGACCTGCCAGGCACCACCTTTCCCCTGAGACCCAGGAGGGCATGTCCATGACCACTGTCAAGTGGAGCCCTAGCCATTGGGCGGAGATGACAGCTGTCAGAGGGGTGGGGGGCCAAGGCATGGGGTTGAAGAGTTTCGCATATACTCACATCATACACTGGGAATTTGGGGGGGCAGGGGAGCCCTGGGCCACTCCCCCAATATGAAGGGAAGCCAAACTGTGAATGTGAATGTGAATGCTGGTGCGCCACTGGCCCTGCCAACATGCCCAGGTTTCTTTTCCCTGGGAACACCTGCCCTACGGCCCGGAGGCTCCAGGAGGTTCAGCCCACCCACAGGCCATGCCGGGTCCTGGGGTCAGGCGTGGGAGAGCTTTGCGGGGCAAAAGAGAAAGTTGGGGTGGGGAGACGGGATGTGCCCAAACAGATAGGGCCCTGGGAAATGTATAAATTAAGGACACCATTATTTTTTTTGGAAGGGAAAATCAATATGTACATTCTGAAATCATTTTCTCTGTAAATGGTTGGATTTCATTTCACCCTTAAAGGGATGCTTAAGGTAATATTAATAATAAAAACAGCTACAAAGTCTGCAGAGAGTGTGTGTGTGTGGCTGGTTTGGGGGTGCTCTGGGGCAGGGAGGGCTGCAGATGGGTGGCCCTGGTCATGCTGAAACTGCTTTTGCTGTGGAGTGCGGCATCTGTGTTGGGTGAGAGCCTTCCCAGGACTGGACGGCTGTTGAGGAGGGATGCAGTTACCTCCACCAGCACCAGGGGACATCCTTCCACAGCTGGAAATGGGCTGAGAAAGGGAAGGCGCTGGACCGGGGTCCCCCGAAGGAAGAAGTGGGCCTGAGACTGGCAACACATGCCCTCCCAAGGCAGGGGGATCTCCGGGGATCTGGATGAAGACTTTGGTGCCTCTACCGAGAGGGCAGCAGTTCTTTGGGTTCTTGGAGCATCGAGACCCACGCGCCCACCTCAGCTGTTTCCTCCTTGTCTGTGGGGTCCTAAAGTCATACAGCCACTTGCTGGCAGAGCAGGGCTGGACCTGGATTTATAGCGCTGGTCCTGCCACCAACCCTCTGGGGCAGATGAGGATGGCAGCCTCCAGGCTTAGTCATCTCTCTCCCACGAAGCTGACCTTGGACTTGTGCCGAGATGACACCTGGGGCTGTGGAATGTGGCGAGCTTCCTGGAGGCTTCCTTCAGGACTTGTGGATACTGGCATTGTCCCTGAGGAGGGGGCCCTCTGGGTGTTTTCCAAGGAGTCTCAGAGATGGTGGGAGGGGACACACTTTGAATTCTGCCTTGGTCCCCTGTGGGGTGGCTGTGCAGCCTCCATGTTAGATGGGGAGACCAAGGCCAGAGTTGGGAAGGAGTGACTGCAATATTGGTGGGCAGAGCAGGGGCTGGTGTCTTCTGAGAACTCACAAGGTGCCAAGCACTTTACAGGTGGTTGGTGATGGAAGAAGACACCACGTTCTTGAGATCTG
>PVJD01009182.1:0-65372 GCA_004026545.1 Mormoops blainvillei | reverse complement strand
CCAGAAGGTGCAGCTGCCCACGGAAACCCTCCAGGAGCTGCTGGACCTGCACAGGGCCAGTGAGAAAGAGGCCATCGAAGTCTTCATGAAGAATTCCTTCAAGGATGTGGACCAAAAGTTCCAGCAGGAATTAGGGGTATATGTGCTCTTCTAGATAATGAGAGGCAGAAAAACCTGTCCCTTTCTAGATATGAGTAGTTATTCCTAGATCCAAAGACAGAGCACTCAGTTAATGTGTATTCATTTGCGATCACTTTTAAAAAAATGGAATACTCCTAGCCTCAGTCCCATAGGCCATGGCACCATAACCAGCTACATTTATTACAATTATCCTCTTCTATATTCCATTTGTGGGTGCCACATTTTAAGCAAATAAGTAAGTTATGTAAATTGTATTTACATAAGATTATTTAAATTTATTTTTCTTTTAAAGTTAATCAAAGGCACAATACTTTCATGTTGCCTGCTAATAATCTAATAGGATACAATTCTTTTTAAAAACACTAAAAATGTTTTGTCTTTAATATAAAGCAATAGTAGAATTTTTAGAACGCCAAGAAAGTCAAATGAATCATGAGAATGCTATTTGAGAATGTTTTCAAGTCTTTGTCCTTACAAATTACGGAAGGGTTGTGTTGTGACAATCACTGGACAAGTGAAAATCTCTGCCCTGGCTTGCAAGGCAGGATTTTACAAACTCTACCTCCCTTCATTTAAAGGTTCTGATGAAATTATATAGTCAATGTCAGCAGAAAATGGACATCTTTCTGGACTAATGTAAAAGCTTGATATATAAGTTCTCCTGAACGATTTAATATAGGTAAATATACAGGGTCCAGCAAAAATAACTCCCATTTTTTATTACAAAATCATAAGCATGTAATTCTGTAACATAACAGTATCACACTCAAGCACACCATATGACATTTTAGATGAAATGTTCAAATTAAAACTATAAATTATTGCACCCATATTATTACCCTACCAACCACACTCAAGCAGACCTTACTTCTGCCAGACCCTGTATTTTTGTTGGGCTTTCTCAATACTCAAAATACCTGGGACACAATCTTAGTTACCTTCCTTAGCCTTATACTGAGAAAATCTACAAAAATATTCTCATTCAAAATATTGTATCAATAATCATTGACCCTTTACTGAGCACTTATAGAAAAGTCACTGTGGTTCATACTTTACATCTAATCCTGACATAAAAGCTGTGAGATCGATATAATTTCCCCTGTTTTACCAATAAGGAGACCTCAGTTCACAAAGGTTGAGTGTCACTGAGCCACAAAGTGGTGGACCCAGGAACTCCATCCACCCAGGCCTGCCTGACTCCAATGCTTGTACTCTAAGCTATTCTGAAATTGGACATCAAAGGGGAAGTTTCGTATGGAACAGTGTCTGTGCCTTTGGAGTCATTCTCTGGAGCAGGAAAAGTAGGGAAAGGAGCTTCAGGCAATCACACGCAGAGAGTTAGACATATTTTTTTCAACCGGCACCCTTCTTAGAGATATTCTAGAGCCTCCCAGCAAAGTGAGGGTGTGACCCTGTTTACATGCCACAGTCTCTGCAGGAGAAGCATTTCTCCGTAGCCTGTGTGTGGTGAACATCCTCCTCATGGATGACTGTACCATCTGTGCTATTTTTGTCACTTCACAGGAATGTTTAATAGCAAAACGAGATGACTTTTGTAAGCAGAATGTGAAGGTATCATCAGAGCGTTGCATGGCCTTACTTCAGGACATTTTCAGTCCTCTGGAAAAAGATGTGAAGGAGGGGACATTTTCTACATCAGGAGGTTATCATCTCTTTATTCAGAAGCAAAAGGAGCTGAAGAATAAGTACTACCAAGTGCCCGGAAAGGGGATACAGGTAAACATCTACTGAGTACTATTTCTAAGGACTTGCTGAGATGACTCTTTCAAACTACCGTGGGAACAGCCAAAACGGGATTGGTACATAGTGCCTCTGCCTTTTGCTCGTCCTTTCACTGACTTATTTAGTAGAGAGACTGCCATGGGAGGCAATGCACATTCCTCCTTGGGAGCACAGGCGAAGCCCTCAAAGAAATGTCGAATTAATTCATTAATTTAGTCATCCAGTGATCCAATAGTTATCTATTCAGGCCTAACGATATATAAGGTCTTGTCAAGTTTCTGGGACTAAGGCAATTTAAAAAATTTTCTCACAAAGTATTCACCAGAAATAAACTAATTATATAGCTTACAGACAAAAATAGCAGTTAATACATATAGAACTTACTGTGTTTCAGGAAATGGAAGGGCTTAACTCATTCAATTCTTATAACAACCCTAAAAAGTATGTTATTAATATCTCTAGTTTATAAATAAGAAAATCGAGACACAAAGAAGTCAAAGAACTCACCCAAGAACATACAGGTAATGAGCGGTACAACCAGAGAGCTAATCCAGATAACAGACTGTGCTCTTAATTACTCCTTTATGCTGGTACACTCAGGTTATGTCAGTTAGAATTAGGTATGGGTATATATTATTCTTAAAAGACAGTGGCTTAGAAAAGACAAACATTTCTCTCATTTGCAAGAAGTGATGAAGAGGCCCCGACCAGTGTGGCTCAGTTGGTTGGGCTTCCACCCACAAAATGAAGGTCTGCCAGTTCGATTCCTGGTCAGGGCACATGTGAGAGGCAACAGATCGATGTTTCTCTCTGACATCCATGTTTCTCTCCCTCCCTCCCTCTCTAAAAAAAATAAATAAAATGTTCTTTTAAAAAAAGAAGTGATGAAGAGCGAGTCCAGGTCGGTAATGACAACTCCATGATAATATTATTCTCATGCCTCTTCCTTTGTTCTGCTCTAGCACCATAGCACACAGTCAGTTTGTGATCTAAGATGGCTCCTAGAGTTTCATCCATTAGTTCCGTATTACAGGTGGAGAGAAAAGGGAGAACAGAAGAGTGAAATATCTCTGGGCCAACTCTAAGGTGATTTCCAGGAAGTACCATAAGCCTCTGCTTAAGTGATATTGGCCAGGATTTAATCATCATGGGCACCCAGCTACCAGGGATGTTGAACAGAAAATACAAAATTTTATCATGGTCCACAATCTGCCAGGGTGAATAAAAAAATCAGAGTTCTGTTACTAAGAACAAAGGGGAGAATAATATTAGGATGATTCTGGCAGTCAAAAACTGCCCTGAAGAAAGAAGAAAGTAGGTCATTAGTACAGAAGAGGAAAGAAATGTGATGCTAGTTTACATGTTTTTACAGAAGGCCTTTCTCATGAAGTAATGTTTCAGCAGAGTCTTCGAAGAAGTGAGGCAGTGAACCAAATGAGCATCTAGGGGAACAAAATTTCAAAGCAGAAAACTCAGAAGGATAAATTGGTTTATATCCTAGGAATAGCAAGAAATGTGGCCAGAAGGCAGTGAGCAAAGGAGGAGGTGGCAGGAGATGAGGTCAAAAAGAGATGTTCAAAGGCCACAATCCAGACAAGGTAGTACCTGAGAGGCCCCTAAGAATTGCATTTGGAAAGAGGAGGAAAATCAGCAGAAGGTTTTGTGCGTAAGAGAGAACTGATCTTTCTTAAAATCATACAGCATAACATTAGGTGCCCTGAGAAGAATGGACTGTAGGGGAGCAAGAATGGAAGTGGGGAGACCAATTGTGAAACTAATGCAATGGTCCACACGAGAAGTAATGATGCCTTGGACCAAGGCATTTGGGAGAAGCGGGTGACGAATGATGGGTTCTGGTTGGTTTTATGTGAAGGCAGAGCAAAAGTCACCAGCTGATGACTGCATGTGGAATGTGTGAGAAAAAGAGATATCGAGGGTACCTGTTAAGGTTAACTCATACAGTTAGAAAACCAGAGTTACTAATTAAGTGACTAAAATTGGGATGATAGGGAATGAGATAGGTTTGACCAGGTGTGAGGGGTGACCCAAAGTTGGCTTTTAGGGCAGTTTAGTTTGAAATGCTACTCGAATTCTATAAGGGTTGTTATATTCATGATAAAATTAAATTGAATTAACACATGAACTGTTGGATTTTGCCTATACCCATAGTCTCTGTTTCTTAATTCTAACTTCTTTTGTGTCACCAGGCAGAAGAGACACTGAGGAAATACTTGGAGTCCAAGGAGACTATGGCTGATGCCATTCTACAGACTGATCAGTCACTCACAGCAAAAGAAAAGCAGATTGAAGGTGAGAACAGGTGAAAACACTCTGGGTAGATGGAAAGCCCTAGAAATGTTAATATTGGCCACATTAGCCCACCTGAAACGTTATGGTAGTGCAAAGAATAGCAAGTATAATTCATAGTTCTACCAGATTTTTTTAACTGTTATTTATGGTCGTCTTTTGCTTACTCATGGCAAAAATTATCACAAGAAGCTTTCTCTATGATATAAGAATAAAAAAAGGTGGAGATGAAAAGCAAAATCAGGCTATAACCATTTAATCCTCACATTTCTCTGCTTATTTTTCTTCCTTAGTGGAACGTATAAAGGCTGAATCTGCAGAAGCAGCAAAAGAAAGGTTGGAGGAAATGCAAAAGAAGACTCAGCAGATAATGGAAGAGAAAGAAAAGAGTTATCAGGAACATTTGAAACAACTGACTGACAAGATGGCACAGGAGAGGGCCCAGTTAATGGCAGAGCATGATAAGGTTATAAACCTTAAACTGCAGGTACTCAATTCTGTCATCGCCATTTTATCTTCCATAGCACTGAGCCAAAAACACTGCTGAGAAGGTAGAGCTTTAGATCAGATTCAGGACTTTTCTAGCCCAAACACTAGCGGACATTTCATTCTCTTTCTGCTTCTATCTGTGACCATCTCTGTTTTCTAAAAGGTATTTACTTGCAAGATAAAAATCTCACAGAATCCATTATTATTAAATCACTAACAAACAATAGCTATTCACCGACAGGCTCTGCATGATGGTTTTACAGTCATTCTGTTACCAAATCCTCATGTTATGTTGTAGGTACTATTATGTTCTCATTTTAGAATAAGGAAATTGTAATTTTGTGAGAGTTAAGTGATGTTTCTAAGACTTACCTTGTGGAAGAATACCTGGTCTGTCCACCCTGCTGAGTGGAGTTCACGGTGATTTTGTTTCTGCTGTACCTGGTATGACATTATCCCTGCAGGCATCCTATGAATGGAAAGACTCCATGATCATCTAAACAATTAATCATGTAATTAAATATCCAGACTGCCTGTATCTTCCTCTTCTCCAGGCTCTATTCTGAGTCATTGTTGAATCCAGATGTTCACCCAGAAATGTAGTACGGACCAGTGCAGACCTTGATCCCCTCAACTTATTTCTGTCACCTTGTCACCAAGTTTTGGCAAGTTGTACTAAGTTCCCTCATCAAACATCTACCATGATTCTAAATCATGTAGTAATGTTCCCATTGGAATTCATTCACCTTTCTTACCTTTTTAGACATATAGTTGAGAGTCCACACTAACTAGATCAGAGTTGAAGGGTAAAAATGACAGATTTTTTCAGAAACACTGTGTTGCATGTGGGTGAAGAGGACCCAGAATATGATTCTGGGTCACTAATATTTTAGAAACTCTAGGAGAAGATTTATGTAGCTAAATAAAGCCCAGAAAAATTATTGGCAGGCATAGAAAACTCTGGAGAGAGTGATATAATAGAAGTTAAGAAAGGCACACATTTAAAAAATAAGTTTCAAAAACTCACGAGGGATTAACGTAGGTATTACCAGCGGAAAGAATGTGGCAAATGTGGGAAATGTTTTCAATTGTGTGAGTTCAGTCTTCACCTTCTCTTTCAGGAGAATGAACGGCTTCTTAAAGAAGGGTTTGAGAAAGAGAGCAAGAAACTTCAAAATGAGATAAGGGCTCTCCAGATGAGAAGCAAACCAACAGGCCCATGTAACATACTCTAAACATCCAAGGAGCGTCACTTCCTCCCCAGCTCCCCTCCCCTCCACTAGGAACAATTTGAATGGGCAACCTCAGAATGTCAAACAATTGCCCCTAAATTAAAATTAAAATCATGATGCTTGCAATGTTATTGCCATAAAGTTTGCAAAGATGGAATAAAGTGTGAGGGCAATGTTTTCCTTACAGAGTGATTCAGTTCATGTTTCATTATAGTAATAATGATTAGTGTGATACTTGAAACCATGCATACTGAGTCTGGAGACAGTTGAGAATGTGTAATGGGGAGACATCGGGAGGGCTCTGTTCAGGGTAGAATTGCTTCCCCTCACAGGCACCGCCCTTCTAAATGTCCTCAACCCCATGCTATTGCTCCAGAGCTCACTGTGCCCTTGGGGTGGAATTGGAGTGTTGTGAACATAGGGCAAAAGCTGGGGCAAGTGAACAGTTGGTCGATTCCATGGGGTACAGTTGCTCATCGCTCCTGCCAAGTTGTCATGCTCATCGGCTGACTGAAAATAAGAAAGACCTGGGACAGTTGACTGCAAGGGGCACACAGCATACAGTTCTTTACGGGGTGGCAGCTATGTGGTTGGTGGGCACAGATGGGATTCTGGGAAAATGGTAGAAGAAGTACCTGCCTCTATTGCAAAATGGACTTGTGTGCGGATGCGTTATTTTCCCTGTCTACAAAATTCCTCTAGAGAATTACTCTCTTGTCTATAGGTCACCCTACCTCTCTCCTACTGTCTTTTCCCTAGGTTTTCCCTCCCATAGTTCAGAGAGCAACTTCTACAGTCAATGATAGGGAAGATTAACTAAAAAATGAAATATATTTATTTTCATTCCCCTTAGAAGCATAACTATAATCCTACAAAACCTAAAACTGGATTCCATTTTGCTCTGTGTCTTTCTGTTTTGCTTTGGAACAAATATTTTGAAGGAAAAAAAGAACACTGACCCTCAATTCACACCATATACAAAAATAAATTTGAGGTGAATCATAGTCTTAAATGTTAAAACTACTATCATACAGCTTCTAAAAGAAAACATAGAAGAGAATTTTTATAATCTTGGGGCAGGTAAAGATTTCTTAAATGGGATATAAAATGTACCATACGCACAAGGAAAAAGTGTTAAATTGCACTTCATCGGAATTAAAAGATTCCATGGCTATTATCAACAACACAGGAGAGAACAAATGCTGGTTAAAAGTGAACCCTAGTACTTGGCTGATAGGACTGAAATTGATGCTGCCACTATAAAAAACAGTATGTATGTAGATCCCTCAAAAATTAAAAATAGAACTACCATAAGATCCAGCAATTCCATCTCTGGGCATGTATCCAAAGAAAACAAAACCTTAATCAGAAAGATGTATGTACTCCCACATTGACTGCAGCATTATTTACAATAGCCAGGATACGAAAACATTCTAAGGACTCATTGACACTGAATGGATAAAGAAAGTGTAGCATATATATGGCATATACACACATGCACACACACACTCATATATATGGTTTGTCTAGAAGTTATCCAGCCATGTAATATGAAAAATAGACATTTATTGAAGAAGATACAAGATACAAAGAACGTTGTACACAGGACAATGACACCTCAGTCCCCTTCAAAGTAGGTATCTTGGGACCTCACACAGTTCTCCCAGCATCTCTTCTACTGTTCGAAGCACTACAAAATCCTTTGTTGGAAGGATTTATACACCATCAGGTGCCCTGTTGAATTTTCCTGAATCTCATCAATGATCTGAAATCTATTCCCTTGCAAAGTGATTTTAGTTTTGGGAAAAGCCAGAAGTCACAGGGCTCCAAACCTGCACTATATGCGGGGCTGAGTCACCTGAGTGTTTTGGTGTTTCACCAGTTGCCCATACCTGCGGCCTTCTGAATCATCCAAATAGTTTCCGTGGAGGAATGTTCAAGCTTAATGCAAAATCTGATGCAGATTTGTTGCTCCACTCACTCGGTCTTTTTGAACGCGGCAGCCACACAGTACACATGCTCACTCGGTGGTGTCTATTGCCCCCACTGACTAGTACAGTGAATCATCATTGTTTGCTCATTCACATTCCAGTCCAGTCTTCTTGGCTGCCAGGTTATAGCAATGTCGTGCAAACCATTCTGTTACATTAACAATGGCTGCACTCTTTCTAGACAGAGCTCGTATATATGATGGAATATTACTCAGCCATAACAAAGAGGAAAGTCTTCCTATTTGCAATTACATAGATGAACCTCAAGAGTATATGCTAAGTTAAATATGTCAGAACAGAGAATAAATAATAAAAAAGAATTAATATATTCTACTCATTAAAATATGTCATAATAACAGCAATATCAAGTCACCAAATAGGAGAGAATATTTACAATGTAAATATCAATCAAGGACTCATATTCAGATTACATATAATATTCCCTTAAATCAGAGATTGTCCACCTTTTTTTTTCTCATGGCACATGTGAACTGATTACTAAGGGAGAAGAGGTCTGTGTCCCTCTTTTTCCTTAGTAAGTAGTTTATGGGTGCCATAAGGAAAGAAAAAAAAGCTTGAAAATCACTGCATTAAATCAATCTTATATACTAAAGACCTTACATGACTCTACTCCAGGGAGACAAACAATCCAATTAATAAATGGACAAAGGACCTGAACAGACACTTCTCCAAGGAGGACACCCACAGGGCCCAGAGACACATGAAGGATGCTCAGCATCACTAGTCATCAGAGAGATGCAAATTAAAATGACACTGAGATACCACTTCACACCAGCCAGAAGGACCGTCACAAACAAATCAACAAACAGCAAGTGCTGGTGAGGATGTGGAGAAAAGGGAACCCTAGTGCCCTGTTGGTGGGAATGCAGACTGGTGCAGCCACTGTGGAAAACAGTTTGGAATTTCCTCAAAAAACGAAAAATGGAGCTGCCTTTTGACCCAGCAATTCCACTGCTGGGATTATACCCCAAGAATCCTGAAACACCAATTCAAAAGAACCAGTGCACCCCAATATTCATAGCAGCACAATTTACAATAGCCAAGAATTGGAAGCAACCTAAGTGCCCATCAGTAAATGAGTGGATCGAAAAACCATGGTACATTTACACAATGGAATACTACGCAGCAGAAAGGAAGGAGGAGCTACTACCCTTCACAACAGCATGGATGGACCTGGAGAGCGTTATGCTAAGTGAAATAAGTCAGGCAGTGAAAGACAGATACCATATGATCTCACCTATAAGTAGAACCTAATCAACAAAATAAACAAGCAAGCAAAATATAATCGGCAACACTGAAATAAAAAACAAACCGACAGTAACCAGAGGGGAGGTGGGAGGGGGTAAGGGGGAAAAGGTGGGGAAGGGTCATTAAGGAACATGCATGAAGGATCCATTGACAAAGCCAGTTAGGGAAAGGATTGAGGGTGGGAGGTGGGAAGGGATGGGGTTGGGGAAAGCGGTGGAGGGAAAATGTTGACAAAAATAAAATAGACAGGGGGAGGCTAAGAATAATATAGGAAATTGAGAAGTCAAAGAACTGATATGGATAGCCATTAGACATGAACTAAGAGGGGAGGAGGATGATGGGATGGGGTTCAGGGCAGAGGGGATAAAGGGGAGAAAAAATGAGACAACTGTAATAGCACAATCAATAAAATATTTTTTTAAGTTTTTATTTCACTTCACTATTCCTTCAATGTTTTTCTTTTTATGTAAACCTGAGTTTCTCACCTATATTATTTTCCTTCTTTAAGAAACTTCTTTTTAACAATTTTTGTAACACATGTTACTGGCAACAAATTCTCTCAATTTTTATTGTCTGCAAAAGTCTTTATTTCTCCTTCACTTTTTAAGAATAGTTTTGCAGGGTAGAGAATTCTAAGCTCGTGGTTTTCCTCTCTCAACTTGTTAATATTTTACTACATTTTCTTCTTGCTTTTACCTTCATTTCTGAGGAAAAGTCAGATGTAATTCTTATCTCTGTTATTCTATAGGTTTCTTTCAGGACTTTTGTCTTTATCTTTGATTTCTGCAATTTGAAAACGATATGCCTAAGTAGGGTTTTGTTTTTTTGTTTTTTTGGTAACCAAGATAGGACCACCGATATTTGATCTTAGATCATGTGCTCAAATAAATCTCTATAATTTAGGAAATATGGGGACACTATTGTTTTTTCAACTTGGGTTCAAATCTTGAATCTTCCAAGTTTAGTTTCAGGACTTCGCAAAAATCTGTCCCTGATACTGTCGCATATACTTTTAGAGTTACAACATGCCTTGCAGCTCCAAATATCATCTCATTCTAGTTTACTAGACAAGCTTACAGTCATCTAGTTAAGACATATTTATCTAGCTGCTCTGACAGTTAGATGTGGCCATGCAATTAAGGCTGCATGTGGAATATGTGCTAAAGCACTTGCATTTGTGAGCATGGGCCACAGAACTTTGAGATTATACTCTACCTGTCCTTTCATTCTCTCACTAGTATCAGAATCACACATGTGGTGGCCGCCAAGCTTTTAACTTGCAGACAAGTACAACGCCTTAGGATCCAGAGCACCGGTATGCAAGGAATCAGAAATGCTGAATGACCTTGTGAAACGAAACTTCTCCTCAAGCCTAGAGTGGTGGGATTGTAACGTGCCTTCCACATGTAGATACCTCCTAAATGATCCCTGTCTCCAGAATCCCCACTTTATTCACTCTCCCTTTCTGTTTCAAGCTGAGATCTGAGCATGTTTCCTCACCACCCAGAGTCCACCTGGCTGGAATAAAGCCCATGACCCAGGTCCTAATTTGTCTGAAACGTATCCTCGATCAGCTTGTTGCACTAGCTACAGCAGACCCCAGAGAATTCCTCATTTTACTTTCTACCATTGTTTATTACTCCTCCCTTCCTTTGCTTTAAAATACATTTCATCAATCTCTTCTTGCTGAAATATGAGTCATCACACAAAATCCAGCAGTGATGGCACCCCTACTGTTGAGAACATCGAGGAATATTCCAAATTTAATCAGCTGTTATGAAAAGATGCTCAGTGTCACTAATCATCAGAGAATTGTTCATTGAAACCACAATAATGTATTACCTCACACCTGTCAGAATGGTTATCACCAATAAATCAATAAATAACAAATGCTGGCAAAGAGGTAGAGAACGGGGAAAACTTGTGCCCTGCTGGTGGGATGCAGATTTGTGAAGATACTGTGGAAAACAGTATGGAGAGTCCTCAAAACATTAATAACGGAACTGTCTTATGACCCAGGATTCCACTTCTAGGAATATACCTGAAGAAACCTGAAACACTAATTTGAAAGAATATATGCTCCCCTATGTTCATTGCAGCATTATTTACAATAGCGAGATTTGGAAACATCCCTAACACCCTTGTGTAGATGAGTGGATAAAAAAGCTGTGATATGTTTACACAATGAAATACTATTTCACCGTAAAAAAGAAGAAAATGTTACCTTTTGTGACAAGGTGGGTGGACCTGGAAAGTATTAAGCAACGTGAAATAAGCCAGTAACAGAAAGACAAATACCATATGATCTCACTTATATGTGGAATTTAGTGAACAAAGAAAACCAAGTAGAAACAGACTCATAGATACAGAGAACAGTCAGAGGGGAAGGAGATTGGGGGGCTAGGTGAAAAACCGTGAAAGGATTAATCAGAAAAAAAAAACACTTCTCACAGTCACAGACAACAGTACGGTGATTACCAGAGGAAAAGGGAGGTGGGGGCAGGTAGAAGATATTAAAAGGGAAACAAATGGTGATGGAAGGAGACTTGACCTTGCATGGTGAACATACAATACAGTATACACAAGATGTGTTACAGAATTGTGCATTTGAAACCTATATGATTTTATTAATCAATGTTACCTCAATAAACTTAAAAACATTTTTAAAAAACAGAAACAGCAAAATATTTTTTTAAAATAACTAAAAACTGATTATATAATTTCACCATAATTTCTTGCAGAGTCCATTTTAACTTTTAAAATTTAAACTCATACCACAGACAACTTTCCAATAAAAAATATGATCAGATCACATATCAAAGGAAAATGGGGGATTCAAATTTCATTTTCTGATATCTTAATTACTAGTCTCTTTTTTATGTGATATGATAAAAATTTATTTTTGTTAGTTTGTAAAGATTGTCTCTACAATCTTTTTTTGTATTTATCACTGTAATTTATTATCAAAGAGCCCATTTCACAGAAATATATTGACTGAAATGGAATTGACATGCTATGCTATTTTGGTTCTTGTAGTTCAGTATGACTGAATGCAATTTTTAAAAGTAAATTAAATTTTCTCTGCTATACAACTAAAATATGTATACCAGCATTCTGACTCACACTGAAATTCAAATACGACAAGAGTAGCTGAACAGAAAGTAAACAAAATGATGAGGCAAAAATGTTTGTAGCATTTGTCAGGTTTTTTACAATATTGCTACATGGTTTTGGCCTTTTTGAATATTCATTTTTTAATTTGTATTTTTCTGTTTTTTTATTTGAAGCAGATTCTCAAGTTATATTCAGTTGTAAACCCCTCACCCACCAAACCTGATCCACTCTTGTATAAGTAAGAAACAACCGTAAGTATATGCAACAAAATAATAATGAATTTGTCTGGGCTATAAAATCAGGAAATTCATGTACACAAACACTGGTATTTTTGTTGCTAATGAGAGAAAAAATATTGAACACAAAATACTCTTTGAAAAAGGAGGGAGAAGAATTGAACAAGTGAAAAATATTAAGAAAAAGAAAATTAGTAATAATAATAATAAACCTCCCCTCACAAAACGACCCCTGCTGTTCTTTGGCTCACATTCAGCCAGCTGCTCGGTGTTCCTTGTGGGTTCAGGGAACACAGGCCAACCGAGTAGGGACCACCTTGGGATTCTGAAGGCAGGTGTGGAGAAACTACTACTTTCCTCCCACCTCACCTGCCTCAGTTGAAGAACAAAAAGGAAAGAAAAGGGAGGGGGCCACCCAACGAGTTAATCCTCAGAAAAGCACATGTCCTTTCCATCTGGATTCTTATCAACCCAAGCCATAAGTGCTTGCTTGTAACATCTGGCACGTTTTCAGCTCCTCCTAAAGATAACAGTCAGTATCCGGAGGAGCTGGGCGCTGGAGGAGCGTGTGCGGAAAGAGCGAGGGCAGCTGAGAACGGTCCCCTGTCCGCAGCTTCAGAGACAGGTAAGTTAGCTCCTAGATTTGGTTTTCCATAGGCATGCTCTCACGTTCGTTAAATGCCTCCGCAGCAACAGCACGTGCCCAAAGGCACATCCCACGCTGGAAGGGCAGGTTGGACACTGGCGCGCAGGCAGGCAGTGGGAGGCTGGTACTGGGGCCGGGCTCCCAGCAGCTCAGCGTCTCAGTTGGGATCAGAGGCCCTGCGAGGCGACCTGCGCGCATGCACCTTGTCACCAGGATGAGCCGCTCTTCTGGCGCTCATCCCGCTACGCAAACAGCCCTGCATGGGAGGAGGAGGAGGAATGTATCCTACCTCTAATGTCCAAAGGGGCTGGCTGAAGTCCTTCCTGACACTGATGGAGTAAATCCCATCAGCTTGCAGAGGTGCTCCGTGGAGTCCTTCCCCCTCCATCTCCCTCCTCTCTCCTCACCTTGTCCCTCCTCCTCCCACCCCCACCAACCATGGGAGAAACTGAGAGAAAAGATGGTTCTTAGTTTACAGACATTTCAAATTCTGAAAGATTGACTCCTGATTATTTTTGTATAACAATACTTAATATTCCAAAGATTGTACAAAGCTGTGCTATAGGGAATAATTCAATCTGATACTCACTGATCAAGTGTTAAAAATAACTATAAAATCAAATAGTGTTAGTTTATCTATATTGTTTCTAATGCGTAGTCCTTACCAGGAATTGTATCAGAATATCCTGTGATACTTGCTGACAAGTCAGGGCTTGGGGTAGTTCTCACCATCACTTCAGATGACAGACTCTCCTGTGGAGTAAACTTTGGAAAGCAGCTGCATACGGTAGAACTACTTCATTTTACTTGTTTGTTGGAACTTAACAACTTTTGGATTGGGTATTTCAGTATACCAACATTTTTTTTAAAGTTTTGTTAATCCATCTATTCCTACCCAAAATTTTGAATATTCAGTCCAAGGAATAAACTCTGCAATTACTCCTGATCATAATACAGCAATAAAAGATTCATGTTTTACTCCCAAACTCTGCTCCCAGTCGCCTATAGAAAAGTAGAGAAATGGTACAAGAGGACATCTGTTAAATAAATTCATGTTATTTTCTGACAAAAAGATTTTAGGTACCTTATTATTTCTTCTTTTTATTTATTTATTATTAAGGTCTCTTATTATTTCAATAGGGGCAATTCGCACCCTAGTGAATGTATTGACACATTTCAACACATTGTCTAACCTTGCTAACTGAGAAAACGCTACATTAATCCTGGAAATTTTTTTTGAATTATCGAGAGCCTGTGAGTAACCTACCAGCCTGTACAGGAATTAATCAGGCAGAAATTCTTGCTTTATCTCTAACACTAAGAAAATGCAGGCTCACAGAGGTAAGCTCCTTTTTCAAGGTCTCACAGGCAGTAAGCGAGTTGAACCCTGGGATTTGAGCCCTGGGAGCCAATTCTGAATCTGTGCTCTGACGTCCCAGGACTGCCCTGGGTTCGTCCCGCAGGACTCACCCTCCCTCAGCGTCCTCCCTCCCAGCTGCTACTGCTGGTGCTGCCCTGCCTGCTCATCCTCCCCATGGGATGTGTCCCCCGACCTGCTTGCCCCTGGCAAGAGAAGCGTCACTGTTTCAGCCCAAAGCCAGCCCTTCATCTTCACTTAGAAATTACCCTCTCTGCTGTCTTAGACACTCAATTTGTTTATCAATACTTTCATAGGATTCAGTATGTAGCACATCCTTTTAAGAACATTATAAATTTTATCATATATTCAATCTTCGTTATTTTTAGTGTTGCCATTTTATGGAAGAACAAACCGAGGCACAGAGAAGCTAATCTTTCTAATGGTCGCACAGCTAGAAAAGTATGGGAATGCATGAAAGTGGTTTAGCATTGTCTTTGAGAAAACAAAGGGGCAGTCAAAGCACTTTGCTCTCTGCCCCTTGATTTCATGCAAGTGGGGCCTCACCCAGCTGTGAGACTCTGGTAGATCTGGAAGGACCATAAACACCCTGACTACTGCCTCTCTTCCCTGTCAGCCTATAAATAAGAAATATCCTTTTATTCTAGTTAAATAAATGAATTTTGCCCTGGTGACTTTATCTAAGTCCTATGCAGATCTCTCCCATGGTGTTTTGAGAGTGAGTCACATTCTTTACCTTTTCTTCTTCTCAAAGTCTCCCCTCCTCCAGCTGCTCCACTCCCACAATTCACTAAGCCTGTTCTGCTTCGATTGCAGGTCACATTTACTTCTCTATCTCTGAGAGGCCTTCCCTGACCACGGTCTATTTCAATTCAACCCCACACGCCCTATCACAGTCCCTGCATATTTTCTTCCAAGCACTGCCCATCATCTAATAGACATATATGCATGTTGCTTATTTGCTTTCTTTATTATCTGTCTCCTCCCACTAGAATAGAGTGACTTCAGACAAGAATTTGTATCCATTTGGTTCACCACTTGATACAGAGCACCTGGAACAGTGCCCAGCACATGGTAGGTGCTCAGAAAATGTATGCAGTTAATGAGAAACCAAATCATTCCAGAACTCCAGATATCTTCTCTGGTCACTCCTCATCTCCTGCATGTCCCATTACTTACCCCTAATGTGTTAGTGTTCTCAAGGCTTCATCATCAGTGCTTGTTTTTCTCTTTCTATTCCTTTCACGCATTATATGAGCAAGAGTGTTTTGTCACTGGACAAGGACTGGGCCTACAGCGAGCCTTTCTCAGGCCAGCCTGTAGTGTGTGGGTTCTTGACTTCGTGCAGAAAAGATTTCATAACGGGGGTCCAGATGATTTTCAGAGTATGTTTATTAAAGCTGCAGACAGTGAAAAAAAAGAAAGACTTAGAGTAGAAGAAGCAACAGGTAGAGCCTAGGCAGTGCCCTGCTTTGACTCCCTAGGAGCGTTATTGGAAGGAAGTGAACGAAGGTGGGGTTGCTGTTAGCTCACTCGGAAGGAACAGTCAAGTAAGAGAGATGAGCCAAAGCGGGTCTGCTTTTAGCTCACTGGAAAGTCAGCCAATGGGAGACTTGGAGGCAAGATCATGGGGAAAAACCAGGATGAGCTGCCACTGCCCACAGCTCCCCTGGTTGTAAGTCTCATGGAACCCCTAGCATTTAGGAAGAAGATAATAAAAAGTTCATGCCCAAGAAGGGTTGTGGGTGTGCTCTATAGCAAGCTCACACTGGTATCCTTTTTCTTGAAGGTTACATCTCCCTTCTGTGGGCAAGAATCTTAGGAGAGGCTTTCAGCAGAATAGCCATCAGCTTTACAGGTGTGTTTTTAATACTGGTGTTTCAAAATGAGCACATAGGGGACTTTGGGATTATTCTATGTTCTGCTTTACTGTTTTACTTTTATCTTGGGTCTGTCTGGTTTTAATTGAGTTTTTGCTATATGTTCCCCTGATTTCATCTGTTTTGGGGTCCAACTAGAACAAATAGTACTAACTGGTTCTCTGTTCTCTGTTTTCTCGACCAGGGTGATTTAAGCTATGTATCTCTGGTTAGGGAGGAAAGATGTAAACCATTTGCTCTCAAGTGTCCTTGGTTAGGGAAGATAAGGTCTTGCAGTTCACTAGCTAGCTATAAGTTGTTCAAATTAATTGGCCTTATTTAATTTTCTTGTCTCAATTTCCAAATTCCATTTGCCCAGGAATTTTCCTAGCTTCTTACTATCTTACCTCAGTTTTAGGGCTCATGTATGGATTAATTTGATAATGTACACAAAGTACCTGTAGCAGGCCTTGACACACTAGGCTAAGTACTTATCTTTTAGAAACATACCAAATATAGGAAACTGACATATAAGCTCCAGAAGCATAAAGTTGATAATGCAAATGACTTCTGTAACTATTAGATAACACTTTGGGATCTTGAATTTCACTGAGTTCTTCCTCTGGGTTACAGCTGCCATGGCATCCGGACCCACCACAATGAACCCCATCTGTCTGGTAGAAAACCAGAAAAATCAGCTGCAAGTAAATCCAACAGCACTGGAGATTCTCAACAAGATCTCTCAGCCCGTGGTGGTGGTGGCCATCGCAGGGCCGTGTCAGACGGGAAAATCCTACCTAATGAACCGCCTGGCAGGAAAGACCCATGGTGAGTGTTGTTCTGGGCCATTGGCTTGGAAACAGTGACAACACAGGCCGATCACACCTCCTTCACAGTCATCTTAAGGAGGAACCTAACTCCTCCCACAGAAGAAAAATTAAATTCTCATTGACAAATTTATAACTTTACCTCCATCTGTCCACAAAATCTCACTAATTTGTTCAATAATAAAGAGGTCCCCAAACTTACCAAAGATCCACCCTATAAGTCATCTACTGGGGAGCTCAGCTCCAGAAATTATCCCTTTCCTTTCGCCTCTATCACTTCAGCCCTAAACTATAGGGTAATTTCAGTAACATTGCAATATTGTTCAATATTTCCTGTTTTTAAAAAAGGGTAGGAAGCAGAACAAAGAGCAGTATATTCTCTGTACTTTATATCTCAATGGGAATACTACCTAATTATTTGCTTCATATCATAGCAAAACTTTGTTGAATTATTATACCCCCCTCTCTCTCTTCCTCTCTCTCTCCCTCCCTCACCAGTCTTTTTTAATATGTGAACTATAACACATGTAGAAAAATGCATACCACATACATATACAATAACATTAATAAATATAAAATGAACATCTGTGTAATCACTGCCAAGATCAAGAAATAAAATGTCATCCACACCCAAAAACCCAAATCATGCCCTCTCACACCTCACTACAGCTCACCAGTATTTGGATTTTCATGGTTTCTCTCTCTCTCCACACCCCTCTTTCTCCCTCTCTCCCTTTCCTTCTTTCCTCCTCTCTTCTTTTGTTTCTTAATATCCCACTGACTTCTAACAAAACATTTTGTCTTTGTATTTCTTTTAGAGGAATTCTTGACTACCAATCAGGGGAAGACACTTTTCCTTGCCTTGCCTGAATTAATTATAGGGCTTTTGTTTTGTTTTGTTTTGTTTTTTGGAGTGATTAAAGATTTGAAAATTCAGAGAGATATTAGTCAAGTGGTATCAACAATATCCTTATTATTTTACTTAAGATAACATCAGGTGGGAACCAGGCGACTTCCCATTACTGAGTAAGTCTCTACCCTCAAAATATGTTAAGACACCCAAATTGTGATCTTGCCACCCCATTCATAGCACAGGAAGAACAAAAAGAGATTTGCACCCAGTCAAATTCCATGAGCATGGCCAGGTCTCTACTCCCTCTCTCTCTCTTTGTTGATGACTTGCTTTACAGGTTTTTTACCTCTCATAACAGAGCAATGACCTCCCATTACCCCTTGTATTTCCTTGCTGGGGGAATAGGAACTTCAAAGTACTTTGTATTAGTCAGAAAGCAAACAAACAATATCACATGTCGAAGAATGCTGACCATCTCAGGTTTTGTATCCTTTCTGCGGACTACACCCTGAATGTGGAAGTAGAATGACCTGAGCCATGATGAATCAACCTTCCCTAGATATTTCATCACATTCATTTCTATCCTTCATTGAAGGAAACATTGGCATATGAAAGATGGTCAAAATCTCGGACTGTGGAACAAGATATATCATCAGCAGGTTCATGGCCATATATCACACATCCTCTCCCGTTGTGTGTTTAATTTCAGCTTTTGGAAAGAAGATATAGAAAATCTCACTTATCCTTTCTGCTTTCTCTTCCATTTTTATCCACACCCAAGGCAGTGATCGAAGAACTGATTATTTGCTTAAAAAGAGAAAAAGACTTCTGGTCCAGATAGTGGCATAGCTCTCCTCCTCACACAACCACATCAAAATTACAACTAAATTACAGAACAAGCATCACCCATAACCAACAGAAATCAAGTTGAATGGAAGTCTGACAACTACAGCATTAAAGAAACCACATCCACCCAGACTGGTAGGAGGGGAACTGACAAGGAATGGGTTGGTCCCACATCCACATGTGTTGGATAAGAATCCGAGAGGGATATCTCAGGAACTAGGAGTTCCAGCCCCATACCAGGCCCCCAAGCCCAGGCTTCCAGTGCCAGAAAGATAAGTCCCCATAACTTCTAGCTGCAAAAACCTGTGGGGATTAAGTTGGTAGAAGAAACTACTGGAGCTCCAAGCAGTTCCTCTTAAAGAACCCACACACAAACTTATTCAGACTCACTGCCTTTGTGGCCCATCACTGGCTAGCAGCTTGGAAGGCACCACTGGCATTCAGGGAGGAACTGAAGTGTCTGGCATCAAGGAGAGAGCTGGGAAATGGCTTTCTCCCAGACAGAGAGGCAGCCAGAGCCCCAGGGCCAGCAGGTGGGGAGGCCATATCCGAGACTCCGTCAACCTGGCTAACACTGCCCCACTCTGAAGATTCCCTTAGGCTCTGTCCCACCTAACTTAGAACTGTTATCCGTAGCTTTTCCATATGAGTGGCTGGTCTTGGTTCATGCTTCACAAGTTCCTAAATCCTTTTAAACAAACAACAGCTGGCCTCAGCGAGCTCCCAGGCCCCATACCTCTTGCTAAGTGGCCCCTGGCACAGCACTAGCAGCAGCCAGCACAGATTCACAGCTTGGCTTTACTGGGAATCTCCAAGCCCAGCACAAGTAGCAGCCATCTTAGATTGTTTTATAGCTCAGGCAGGGTGGCCCCGGGGCGAAACGCAAATTGGGGTTGACCTTGGCCTGTACCAACCAGGAAACCCCAGAGCCTGCATACTCAGTGGATAGCTACAGACTACACTGGAGTATCACAGCCCTGTCTTTGATCCTCCATGGAATGAGGAGGTTGGTGGTCAATGGTCAAAGCCAATCCTTGAAACTGGCTGGCCTGGGTAAATCCCTTCCATTGACCTGCTAACAGCAACCAAGGGTCAACTGCAAGAGGAGGGTATACTCAGTGCACACAAAGGGCACATCTTGACTACCCAGCTTGGGTGATAGGGGAGGCTGTGCCACTGGACCATATCGGATACCTACTACATTAGGCCAAGATACCAAGACAGGGAGTCAGAGCAGCTCTACGTGATACATAGAAACAAATACAGGGAGGCTGCTAAAATGAAGAGATAAAGAAACATGGCCCAAAGGAAAGAACAGATCAAAACTCCAGAAAAAGAACTAAACAAAATGAAATAAGCAATCTATTGGATGCAGAGTTAAAAACACTGGTTATAAGGATGCTCAAGGAACTTAATGAGGACCTCAACAGCATAAAAAAGATCCAATCAGAAACAAAGAATGCATTAATTGATATAAAGAACAATTTACAGGGAAACAACAGTAGAGTGAATGAAGAATCAAATTAATAATTTGAAATTTATGGAAGCAAAAAACAACTAATTAGTACAACAAAAAGAAAAAAGAATCCAAAAAATTGAAGATCATATAAGCAGCACCTGTAACAACAGCAAGTGTTCCAACATTCGCATCATAGAGGTGCCTGAAGGAGAAAAGAAAGAGCAAGAAAAATGGAAATCTATTTGAAATAATTAATGAAAGAAAACTCTTTTAATTTGGTGAAGGAAATAGACATAGAAGTCCAGGAAACACAGAGAGCCCCAAACAAGATGGATGCAAAGAGGTCCACTCCAAGAAACATCAGAATTAAAACACTGAAGTTTAACGGTAAAGAGAGAATCTTAAAAGCAGCAAGAAAAAAGAAGTTAGTCACTTCAGGGGAATTCCATAAGGCTGTTAGCTGATTTCTCAAAAGAAACTTTGCAGACTAGAAGGGATTGGCAAGAAATATTCAAAGTCATGAAAGGCAGAGACCTACAGCCAAGATTGCTCTACCTAGCAAAGCTATCATTTAGAATTGAAAGGCAGATAAAGAGCTTCCCAGACAAGAACATACTAATGGAATTCATCATCACCAAATCATTATTATATGAAATTTTAAAGGGACTTATTTCAGAAAAAGAAGATCAAAACTATGAACAATAAAATGGCAATAAATAGATACCTATCAACAGTTGATTCCAAAAAAAGAAAAAAACAAACTAAGCAAACAAGAACAGAGACATAATCATGGATACGGAGAGCATTTTGATGGTTTCCATATGGGAGGGGGGTTAGGGGAATGGGTAAAGAGATGAAGGGATTAAGAACTACAAATAGGTACTAATACAATAGCCATGGGGATGTAAAGTACAGTACAGGAAATGGAGTAGACAAAGTACTTACATGCATGACCTATGTACATGAACAATAGTGTGAGGCGAGCCTGACTGAATGAGGGATGCTGGGTGGAGAGAGTCAAAGGGGAAAAATTGGGACAACTGTATTAGCATAATCAATAAAATATGATGTAAAAAAAAATGAGGAAAATACAAGGATGAAGGGGAGAAGAAAATTCCAACAAAAGCTGCTGTATCATATAAGCCCTGGCGGACGCAGATGACCCACTCAGCAGCCTGGACTATCTGCTTTTACTGTATGTTGCTTTCTCTTCTTCTTTTGCAGGCTTCCCTCTGGGCTCCACAGTGCAGTCGGAAACCAAGGGCATCTGGATGTGGTGTGGGCCCCACCCCTCCAAGCCGAGCCACACGCTGGTCCTTCTGGACACTGAAGGCTTGAGTGATGTGGAAAAGGTGAGTCAGACGACCTTCTCTATTCTTGGTATTCCACTTACATTTTAATTTGCTGCCTCGGTTCAAATTTTATGACACATGCCTCTAAAATACAAATTCTGTTATGAGTAATGAGGCTACTTTCTGTTCCATTGAATTTACTTTCTTGGTAAACTCAATACTTTGATTAGGAATGGATCTTTTTATTTTTACACAGGTGCAAATGATACATGTCAAATACTTATTGGGAAGCTGCAGTCAGGGTTTTGTGTTAAGTACTACAGATGTGACAGTGAATGAAGTAACCCTGAGAAACTCGTAGAGGAGAAAAGTAATATGCAGTATTATCAGAACAGGGTACCATGGATACAGAAATTGCGAACTTAACCCAGTTGTTCCTGAAGGAAGCTATAACCCATGGGATCTACTAGTTAAGGTGTGTGAGATTAATGGGGTTGGAGGTAGGGCCCATGAAAATGGGTTGTAGTAAAATAACCTACTTAAATAATCTCCAGAAAAGCTTTAGCTACACCAGGAAAATATATTCTTTGAAGATGAATTCTGCACTGACTTCTATAAAAACATGATTTAGACCCACCAAAAGCACTATTAGGGGATAATATAATAAAGTATTTTGTATTTATAGTGATCATTGCAATTCAGTGTTTCCTCATTATTTATATTAGTGTGAGTCTAAGCTGAAAGTAGAACCAGTGAATCTTTAGCTTCCATTACTAAAAGATATTTAAAAAAAATTTTTTTTTCCATCGGAACTCTTCTAGTTTATTTGTTATGCTTTTTCTTTTCTTAAAGCATATTTTATTGATTATGCTATTACAGCTGTCCTATTCCTTTTCTCCCCTTTATCCCCCTCTGCCCTGTTCTACCTCTCCCACCAGCATCCCCCCACCCTTAGTTCATGTCCACAGGTTATACATATAAGTTCTTTGGTTTCTCTATTTCCTATACTATTCTTAACTTCCCCCTGTCTATTTTGTACCTACCAATTATGCTTCTTATCCCTGTGCCTTTTATGCCATTCTCCCTTCTCCCCCTCACCACTGATCTCCCTCCATGTGATCTCCATTTCTGTGATTCTGTTCCTGTTGTAGGTGTTTGTTTACTTTTTGTTTTTGGTTTTTAGGTTCAGTTTTGATACTTGTCAGTTTGTTGTCATTTTACTGTTCATAGTTTTGATCTTTTTCTTATGTTAAGTCCCTTTAACATTTCATGTAATAAGGGTTTGGTGATATGAACTCCTTTAATTTTATCTTGCCTGGGAAGCACTTTATCTGCCCTTTCAGCTAAATGATAGCTTTGCTGGATAGAGTAACCTTGGACGTAGGTCCTTGTTTTTCATGACTTTGAATACTTCTTTTCAGCCTCTTCTTGCCTGTAAGGTTTCTTTTAAGAAATTAGCTGAGAGTCTTACAGGAACTCCTTTGTAGGTAACTGTCTCCTTTTCTCTTGCTGCTTTTAAGATTTTCTCCTTATCTTTAGTCTTAGGTAATGTATTATGATGTGTCTTGGTGTGTTTCTCTCTGGGTCCAATTTCTGTGTGACTCTCTGAGCTTCCTGGACTTCCTGGAAGTCTATTTCCTTTGCCAGATTGGGGAAGTTCTTCTTCATTATTTTTTCAAATAAGTTTTCAATGTCTTGCTCTTCCTCTTCTCCTTCTGGCACCCCTGTGATTTGGATGTTGAAACATTTAAAGTTGTCCTGGAGGTTCCTCAGCCTGTCCTCATTTTTTTGAATTCTTGTTTCTTCTTTCTGTTCCAAATTGTTGATTTGAGTACCGGCTTCCTTCCCTTCACTGTTGGTTCCCTGTATATTTTTCTTTATTTCACTTTGCATAGCCTTCACTTTTTCCTCCATTTTGTGGCCATACTCAACCACTTCTGGGAGCATCATGATTACCAGTGTTTTGAACTCTGCACCTGATAGGTTGACTCTCTCCTCGTCGCTTAGTTCTTTTTCTGGAGTTTTGATCTGTTCTTTCATTTGGGCCATATTTCTTTGTCTTTGCACACCTGTTAGGTTGTAAGCGGCAGAGCCTATGTACTCACCAGGGCGAGGCAACGCAGGTCATGTGTTGTGGGACTGTATGTTGGGGAGGGGTCAGAGGGGTAACAATGCCTCTTGCTTGGCTCTCACACCACTTTCAGTCACTTCCCCTGCTACCCACATGCAAATTGGACGCTTTTGGCACAGGTTTCTGCGTGAGTGGGTTTGTGTATATTCTAGGACTCCATGGGTCTCCCACAAACGCTCCTGTGAAGCTGAGAGTTTCTCCCACCACCATAACCCCCACAGGATTTTACATCCATAGGTTTCGAGCTTTAGCTTCCCATACTGGAACCCTGGGTTGTGCCGTCTGTCTCACTCCCCAGTTGTTGCTCCCAGCTTATCCGTATGTGAATGTGGGACATCCTGGTCCAACAGCCACTGCCTCACCCACCCGGTCCGCCGCCTTGCCTTGTGCCATCTTCACCCCAGCTGTCCAACTCCAGCCCTCCTACCGGTCTGGGTCAATGTTTCTTCTTTAACTCCTTGGTTGTCAGACTTCCATGCAGTTTGATTTTCTGGTAGTTTGGTTGTTTTTTGTTTTTAGTATGATTGTTATCCTTTTTTTGGTTGTGAGAGAAAGCAACGTATATCTACCTACGCCTCCATCTTGGCCAGACGTCTCTTTTTAAAAAAAATTTTTTTAAATATATTTTTAAAGATTTTATTTATTTTTATTATTTTTTTAAGTTTAAGATTTTATTTATTTTATTTTTAGACAGAGTGGAAGGGAGGGAGAAAGATGGGGAGAAACATCAAAGTGTGGTTGCCTCTTGCACGCCACCTACTGGGGCCTGGCCCACAACCCAGGCCTGTGTCCTGACTTGGGAATCAACCCTTTGGGTAGCAGGCTGACACTCAATCTACTGAGCTACACCAGCTAGGGCTCTTGTTAAAAAAATTTTTTAAAGAGTAAAGGCATAAATTTAGAAAATCTGAATGTAAAAAATCCTCAATAAATAGCTCAGCATAAACCCATGATGGTCTACTGATGTCTAATAGATTGTAGTTTGCATAAACCTTCTTTTTTTTACATAATCTCATTTGTCAAGGAAACAAGACATACCAAACTGCACCACTAGAAGCAGAACTACTTGCTGCCCTTACAACCCTCATGTATTTCCGTAGTACCTAACTACGGAAGTCACATGTGACTTGCCCTGAATCTTGTTTCAGCCTCATCATCTACTCCCACCAACCACACACATAACCACTACTTCAATCAAATAAAATAATCTTGTAGTACTTTTATATGGTCACATTTCTGACAAATCCGGTTGGCTTCTGTTGGTCCTACCAACTGCATGGTCTCTTTCTTTCCACAATTCCACATTCTGTTGATTCTTTAAAGCCCAGCTATTTTCAACCTAATGGTATTGTACTGCATTCAGGCATAATCGCTTCTTGCCCTGAATTCACAGAGTACTTTTTCTGGATTTTGCATCCCCTTCTGTCTTTTATGTTATAACATTGGGTTTCACTCCTGGCAGAGTTTATCACCTTGGGTGCATGTGCATGTTGCCTTGTACATCTGACCCTCTTGTGAATCATCTCTGCAGGTCAGGGACTGCCCCGCAGAACTTTATATCCACAGAAGCAAATGCAATAGCTGGTTAGTATTTTTTTTAGGTGCACAATTAATAGTTGATGAATTTAATTAAATATCATTTTTGTCCCAAATAAGCTTGTGGTTGAGAAAAATTTGCAAAGATATCATTGCCCAAAGCAAGAAATATTTATTGTAACAAGCATATCAGTAATTAGTTTAGAAGAAAGGGATTATAATAGGGGAGGGAGACAGTCAGAACTTCTAAAGACATTTATAATGTCTCTTTCTTGATGGTGACATTAGTGTTTGCCACCCTGTCTGCTTTATGATTTGTTAATTTATATATTTATGTTTTATATGCCTTTCTATATGTGCTATGGTTCTAGTGAAAACATTAGAATGAAGAAAATATTTTTTAAAAAGAGAGAGATCTTTGCCCAATTATTATAACATACTTCTATGTTTTAGGCACTGTATTAAATATTCAACACATTTTTACAGTATTGTTCACTTCAGTTAATAGCTAAATAAACTCAGACCATGAAGGGGCGAATGTAAACACCCAAAATGAGGCTTGAATTTAGCTTATCTTCACAGTTATTGTTATTCACTCTACTATTCAGTGATAGTAGAGCTGATACAGTGCACAAACAATGGAATGAGTGAATGAAGAGCACCTAACTCCCTTCTGGCATTCATGTGCCTCCTCTTGCACTCTCAAGTTAACGATGGGCAACAGCTGCTGAGTGGAACAGAGATAACTGCTCCCCACACCGGGAAAGTCTCCCTGCCTCCCCACGCCTGCTGGCTGTCAGTGCTCATGAGGCATGTCCCGGTGCTACCGAATCGCTGGCAGACCCCCTGGCCCGGCAGGGGGTGGTCAGCAACCAGTGTATCTAGCAGACCAAGCCCCTCACCTTGGAGCACCCCATCAACCTAGACCTTCTCCCCAAGTATACTTTTGCTACAAAAGAGCCCTTCTACGAGGACAGCTCCATGGTAGCCAGATTTCAGCACATGAGGGAGGAATTTGATAATATTAGATGAGGATGATGATCGAAGGGGTTCTGATTATACATGAGCACTGGCTACCCCATGTGTTACTGCTACAGTTGGGAAAAACTTTCTTCAAATTACCCAGTGATGAACTTAACCCCGGAGAAGATGAAGTTGAAGGGCTGAAATGCTTAATGACAGAGATACTGGGTGATCAAGATGGAGTCCTGGAAGACTGAGTCACTGGTGACTGCATTGGTAACTGGTTGAGACCAAATTTTGAACCTCCTCAAAATCAATAAATGCCTAAACATATTACCAAACCTAAGGAACCTAAGTTGTTTTGGGTTCAAATTCAAGAGGAAGCCTTGTATGCAGTCAGTCCCTAAAAATTACAAGCTGGTAACTGCACCATTGTTTGAATTGTATGGCAATGTACCTGAATAGGAACCTTCATTTCTAGGCTCCCTCAGCTTTTGAGCAGGTTCAATTTTATATACAACTGAATTCCCACACCCTGAAGAAGTAAGAGAAGCCATCCCTGTGAACACAGCTCTACACTGTGAAGAATAAACATGGTAGAAAAGGTTGTTTTGGGTTTTATCTTTCCCAGTCCTTAAATTACCAGATGCTTTCTATCATTTATAGTAAAGTTAATATGAAGAACTAGATAGTGGTGTAAAGAAATGTGATAGTGTTTAATTTGTTTTTGTTTCTTCTCATATGTTTCTGTACACACTAAAGAAAGTAGACTTCCTTCTATTTGTTGGTTGTTGTTTTTTTTTAAATTTCACATTAAACTTGTAAAATTCTTACATGTGAGGATCATTTTCTTCTCTTCCCCAGGCTGGTGAACATTAAGAGACAATGACAGGTTTAGGTCAGTCACGTTTATAGGACCCTGGCTCTGGGACCACTCTTGAGGGTGCACTCCAAGATCATGTATGTTCTAGATCTTTGTGGTGAGAATCTTCTAGTACTTTCGGGAACTCGATTTGCCTGAATGAGTCCAAGGCACAACTCCTTCACCAAAATTTACACTGTGATGAGTTGCATTATAGCAGAATTCCCAGTGTATTACTGACTGGTACATTTTATATTGGTATAGCCAGATGTTAGTTCATAAGCAACAGAACTTAAACATACAGAGATTCATTAAAATTGATTAGGTCAGGGAAAATCATGGGAAACGGTATAAGAACAGAATAATCTAAAGTTCATTTAGAGTTTTTTCTTCACATACTGCGTGTATTAATTACTTGTGCTGTTCTGAAATTAGTTATTCTTAGCCTGTGGTAAAATGGTGGTCTGCAGCCTTGGCCTTCATAGCTTGGTTGGTTGGAGCGTCCTCTGTTGCTGGTTCGATTTCCAGTCACTGCACATGCCCAGGTTGCGGTTAGATCCCCAGGTTTCCAGCCTGATCCCTGACTGGAGTACATGTAGGAGGCAGCCAGTCACTGGTCTCTCATATCAATGTTTCTCTCTCCCTTCCCCTCAATGTCGAATGAGAATAAAATAAACCTTTAAAAAAGGGTGATCTATAAAGGAAGTTTCTAAAAGTGGGTGCATTAGGTTATGAACTCTTGGGTTGCAAAGTTAGATTTTTTAAATTAACTTTAAGTTATATTCACAGAGATGAAAATTCAATTTTAACAGGTGACGCAAAGCTTTTTCAAAAATGTGTTTGAATAATCTGAAATCTAAGGACAGGATAAGGGATACATTTTGTCAG
The DNA here is from genome assembly GCA_004026545.1 of Mormoops blainvillei. NCBI lineage: Eukaryota > Metazoa > Chordata > Mammalia > Chiroptera > Mormoopidae > Mormoops > Mormoops blainvillei. Next base: position 37,310 of record PVJD01009182.1, on the reverse strand, counting down.
CCTAATAGAAAAATAGAAAAATTTTAAAAGCTTTCAAAAATATTGCTGAATTATGTTCAAATTTGGAAGACTAAAAAAAAAAAGAATCTTAGGACACAGGTGTTTGCTGGCTCTGTCATGGCTTAGGGTCAAAGTAGATTGTGTACTCCTTACTACAGACTTGCTGACTGTAGGCTAAATGTAAAGGAAATCTTATAAAGTACAGCTGCTTAAAGAAAAGAGTTTGGCGTGGCTAAGTTTTTAATAGATAGATAAAAATGAACTTTTGTTTCGCTCTTACCTCTTTATAGTACTGATCACAAGGCTAATGCCCTGAGTATTGGGCGATCTGAAAGGTATCATGTATTTTTTCCTATTTAGGTTTGAGAAAAACAGATCAAGGGAGGCTGAACAATTGTATCCATAACCATTCAAGTTTACTTAAGGTCCTACCAAACCTTCACATAGTGCGGCATGAAGTAGTGTCGGCAACCATTCCCACACTCACATAGGTGAGCACCGGTCTCCAGGATCAAAAATAACCAGTGATTGCCTTTGAAAAAGCCACTAGTTCTGTGGATAGTCCTCTTCCCTCAAGGGCTAACAGTCCTGCCCCTCTAGTTTACATTAGTATATTTCTAATTTACTATAATTTTATTGGTGATCTCACTGATTAGCTCAATGTAAAAGATTGGGGAAGGCAGAGGTGGAGACAGCTTGATCCGGCCCACCTTCCAAGGTTGCTTCTGGCTTCCAAGTGAAAAGCTACAGAGACTACATTTCAAACATGTTAGCTCTTGTCATCTGGAGTAGGTAGAAAGAGATGGACGTTTTCCTAGTGTGATTTACAAAGTGCGTTAGTAAAGGAGTGCTGGAGTTGAAGAGGGACCTGATTCGAGGTCACCCATGTCCTGTATAACTTAAGCTTTGACCTAGAAATTCTTTCTTGATCACTCCTTCCCATTGTGATAAGTACAGGAGTCAGTCATCCATACACTAAGGCCTAGGTGAGAAAAACATTTGATTTAAGCTGGCTGGGTTACTAACCTTGGAATGTAAGAGAGATGATTTCGAATGTAGAATTCATATGCACAAACCCAACTTTTAAAACTGTGTTTGAACTAGTCGCTTGTAGTTGTATCTTGTTCTGGTTTCTTGAAGCAAAGAGTAGACTCGAGAAATTCAAATCTGGTGTATTCCTACAGCATTAAAAATGGGTACAAAGGCATTCTTAACACTAGATCTTCTGATAAAAAAGTTTTTATCACAGTTCTTCAAGAACTAACAGTCTTCAGTTGTGCATTCCAATTCTCTACATACTAAATACTGAATACTTTTCAAATGAGCTCTTAACTGACATATTCCTGTCTTCTATATTCCGGGTTTGCTTATAAATGAGAGCCCTCTTTGGTCCTGTATAACTTCAATATTTGCCATGTTATTTTCCCTGGGTAACCCAAGTAGCGCATATTCTATATAAAACTACTGAAGGACACTGGTGAATATTTAGTAGATTGAGGAAAAAATGAAAAAAAGTTCTACTCAAATGTTTTCAATCATATTTAGCTTTGACATCCCTTCGAAGAAAAGAGAAATTTCTCTCTTTCCTAAGTGACGAAGACTTATGATTTTTTAAAAAGTAGATAATATTTAAAATGGCACCACAATAGCTCTGCGGGTGAATCTGTACTTTCACAGCAGATCTAGATGATCATCGTTACCTGCCCTGTATCCAGCATGTGTGGTTTGGTTGTTACTTTGGATACTTAGGGGTTCCATTAAGTTAACATTTTATTTGGATACAACAACCGAATTAGCCCATCTCTTTTTTTTCTCCTATGTCTGATTTGAAGTGAAAGTAGAGTCCCCCTAGATTCAGCAGGCCAGTAAGCAGTCAGTTTAAAACTCCCTTTCTTAAAATGATGTGACTCTTAAGCTCTCAGGTTTTTAATGAATTTATTTTTTAAGTACCTGCTCAGTTACTTGAGATGAAATGCTTAAGAGTAGCTTTTCCGCATTGGAGTTCCTCAAACGTAATGTTTTTACTCATTTGTGGCGTTTGGGACTTTATGTGCCCATTACTGATACTGTTTCAGACAGGGTGCAGTTTTGTGCATCATGCAGCCAGAGAAGGCTTAGTGGTTTCTGACTGTAACACAAAGCAGCTTCTGTAGCATAGGTTTCATTAACCATAATTGTTTCACTTGTTTTATATCGCTTATTAAATGGGACTCGCTTCAGTTTTCCTTTGTGTTTAAATGTGTGATGAGAAACTAATGCTGTAATATGACCTGAGCCATAAAACACATTTTAATATTAATTCATATTATATTTATCAAGCTTGTTTTTGTGAAAAAACAGACTAACACCTAAGTAAGTCTAGATCAAGCCAGTGTAGGTATAATTTGTATTTTAGTGATGGGTTATATTGTAAAATGAAAGACAAATTGGGAAACTGTGTCTGTTGAGAGAAAGATCAGTGCATTTATAAAGTTAAAATTTTGGTCACTATGTTCACATCTTAGAATACAGGCATCGTTTTTAGTTTGGCTTTGAGAATTCTTCTCATATTAAGTTTATAGTAAATACAGAAAAAAACAGACATTTTCATTATGTTTTTGAAATCTTTTTAGTTTTCGATTACAGTTGACATACATTGTTATATTACTTTCTGTGATTAGATATTACATAACTAAGTGATCATCCCAATAAAGTTTGCGCCCATCAGACACCATACGTAGTTGTTAGAATATTATTAACTATATTTTCTATGCTATACTTTACATCCCCATGACTATTCTCTAACAGCCAATTTGTACTTCCTAATCTCTTCACTTTTTTCATTATCCCCCCAATCACCCTCCCATCTGGCAAAGGTCAAAATGTTCCCTCTATCTATGACTGGTTCTGTTCTGCTTGTATTTGTAAAGTAAATGTTTGATAAAGTAAATGCTTGATTCAAATGGTACTTTTTTAAAATTTTATATATTGTCATTTCAATTTAACACTATAAAACAAACAAAAACAGTAGCCCCCTAAGACCCCTGCCGTAATGTGCTTCCTAGGGCGACCCTAAGAACGACTCGTGGATCTTCGCCCTGGCCGTGCTTCTGAGCAGCACGTTCGTCTACAACAGCATGAGCACCATCAACCACCAGGCCCTGGAGCAGCTGCAGTATCCTTCCAGGGCCCACGCCACCACGTGCCGTGGAGTCTGTGGGAATGGAACTGAGACCGTTTTTGTTGCTGTTGTTTTTCCCGGGTGTCAGTAATCATCATGGTTGAGGAGAAAGGGGTCATGGGGCTAATGGGAATATTTATAAAACTTGTTTCTGGGTGAGATACGGAAGTTTTGGTGTGGGACACTTCTCATTCCTTAGCTAAGGTTCCAGCTACGTGACTGAACTAACACAGCTAATCAGGACAAAATCCTCTCCCAGCTCTGGTGAAGAAGATGACTCAGCGGAGTTCATGAGTTTCTTTCCAGACTTTGTGTGGGTTGTGCGTGATTTCGTGCTGCAGCTGGAACTGGACGGATGTGCCATCACTGCAGATGAGTACCTGGACAATGCCTTGAAGTTGATTCCAGGTATCAGAGGACGGTCTGGGTGGTGCAAGTTTCAGTAGGATCAGCTGAGCCCTGTGATTCAGCACATAAGATCAATCTTTATTTTTGATTGCACCGATGCTCTTGCTAATGATGATAAGTGTATAACAGGTTGGTATGGCTTCACTTATTATTGTTATTGAAAAAACTCCAGTGACCAGAATGTAAGTTGGCCAAGAAAATATAGTATCCGATATTAGACCAAATGACTTTTAACAATGGACATCATGGAAAAAAATTGGAGTATTACAACCACTGCTAAAACTTCCTGAGGCTCAAAGACTTGTGTTTCTATTAAGTTCAGAGTGTCTCTATTTCTATTCTGAGAAAAATGCCCATTAGTGTGGAAGTTGGTAACAGAGGCTCACAAACATATCAAATAGCTGTTTTTGAAATATATTTTATAGTCTATATTACTAACCTGCATAGTTATATCCTTTGCCTAAAGGATATTTATGCACTAAATATTTTTTAAAAATCATTGACGTGTCCTTCCAGTAAGACTGTTAAATCATTTCTTACCTGTTTTTCATAACATTACTCTCTTCATTCTATATCCTCATGCAATACGTTACCATGTTGATATAATAAATTTATTATACAGGGTACATTTAGCAGAGAAAATAATAGGTGGTATCTAGAAGCATATTTATTTTTGTTTATTTAGTCATTTATTTATTCATATAAGAATCATTTATTGAAGAGCTAATACATGCACAGAATCCCTCTGTGTAACATTGGCACATTCAATATAATCTGGTACAAAAAACAGGTAAGAAGGTCTCCAGGTGGCACTAGGTTAACCTCACTTTTTGATAGCATTTGCTAAAAAAAATTATCTTAACATATTAATATTGGGTTTATGTTTTTTATCTAATTTTTAGAAGTTTTTCTTTATTATTCATTGTGTTGTCTGTCCTTCACATGATATTTTTCTAAGAAGTATCATAAATGTCCTTTTTTCTATCAGGAAATAACTTACTTTTACTTGAGACACCACATTTTATTTTTGACATGAAGACTATAATATCAAAAGTATTTCTGACAATTTTGGGGATTAATCTATCATTCAAAAAAACAATAAATAGTCAAGCTGCAGAACACCATGGAAGGGCTAAGGAAAACAATCAAGATTCTTCACATGGGATGGATGCCCTTGCTTCTTCTCCAGGAGTACTTCCTTTACTCCTGGCCCTGGACAAAAATAAATAAATAAAATTTCTATGCTTTGGGTAGGTTAGCCTTGGGTGCTTTGCATGATTAAATAAAAGGAGACTTACCGGCACCAATGTTAAAATGATGTAAAGATGCCTGGAAATGAAAGTCTTCAATCTCGTTGCCTGAAGACTGTCTCATCAATGGTAGTTCTTTTTCTTTCTACAGGTGAGGATCCTCAAATCCAAAAATCTAACTTGCCTAGAGAGTTTATCAGGAAGTTCTTTCCAAGGAGAAACTGCTTTGTCCTCGACCAACCTACAAATGACAAAAAGTTATTAGAGCATATGGAAGATGTGTCAGAAGACCAACTAGATTTGAATTTCCAGGAGCAATCCAAAAATTTCTGTCAATATATCTTCACAAATGCAAAAACAAAGACCATAGGAAAGGATATCATTGTCACTGGAAATGGTGAGTCTTTTTAGTTACGGCATGTCTTTCTGCAGTTCAATGTGTGACTGCACTCTGAGGTTGCTAGTAATTTTGTTTCCTTCCCTATGTGATGTGGAAAAAGCAAAGATTCATGCCATACATAGACATTCATGTTTTTTCATTCAAGTTTCCCTATATGAAGGATGTATCTCATGAAACTAATACACCAATGACATAAGCACAAGCTACTGTTGAGGATAGGAATCAGCAGGATGATGAGAAGACTATGAATTCAGTGTGTCTTGGTAGAATACACTGGATAATTTGTGAATTTATACCACTTAGAAAATACATAACACACACTTGAGCCTCTGAAAGCTCATTAGAGTTTGAGAAGCAAATTTAACCACAGCCTTATATACAGGGCGATATTCATGAATATGCCACCTGGGCAGACACATTGCCCTGTACTGAGATGTGCCCACGCTTGATATAATGCTTATGTCACTGTCCTGAAATTCTTGATGAACTTTTTAAAGGGGTCCCATATTTATTTAGGAATACTGCCCACAAATTATCTACTTTAGTCATCTATAAAATAAACTCTTTTTAAAATTTCAATGGGAAAAGTATTCTAGGAAATCCTTGAACATATTTGTTGAAATTATTATTTAAATATTATAATGTGATGAATTCATAAGTCAATATAGAGTGAATAGAACACATAGTAATGTTATTATTAGAAAGTCAACACATAAAAGAAAAAGGAAGATGAGTCAAGGATGAGGACAAAGAGGAACATGAGAAGAAGAAAGAGGAAACAGGACACTTTATTTCAATAAAATTCTGATTTTTAAGATACTCTCTAACGCTTGTAAAACAATGAGTGAGAACTTCCTGTTCATTCCGTAAACGCCATTCAGGCTTGGGGACTCTGGCAAAGACCTATGTGGATGCCATCAACAGTGGAGCGGTGCCCTGTCTGGAGAACGCGGTGACAACTCTGACCCAGATTAAGAACTCGACGGCCATGCAGATGGCAGCCGACCACTACGGCCAGCAGATGGCCCAGCGAGTGAAATTCCCCACAGACACGCTTCAGGAGCTGCTGGACCTGCACGCAGCCTGTGAGAGGGAAGCCATTGCAATCTTCATGGAGAACTCCTTCAAGGATGACCATCAGGTGTTCCAGAAGAAGCTTATGGTAATATGTCTTAGACCACATCCTTCCAGAAAACTGTCCTTCTAAAATGATCCCCTTTTTGTGACCCCACAGTTCCTGTGTTTCTCACTGTACAATGAGCATGGATTCTTCTGAGTGACAGGGTTCTATAGGCTACAGGCCCCACTTTTTGTAAAAGATTAGCTCTTTATGTTCTATTATTGTAAAACAAACTACTGTGCACTTAGCAGCTTAAAACAACACGTATTTATTAGCTCACAGTTCTTCAAGTCATATTCCACAAGATGCAGGCGCCCTGCCCAGTGTGACTCAAGCTGAAAACAAGGTTCACATGGCCTTGTATTATTAGACGGAGGTTCTAGGAAACTCTCCTCCATCTTCAAGCCAGGAGTGGTGCATCAGATCCTTGTATTGCTTCTAATCTCTCTGAATACTTCTCTGTCATTAACTGGAGAAATCTTCTTATAAAGTGCTCATGTAGTTAGGTGATGCTCATCTGGAAATTTCCTTCCTGAAGTCAAGTGGGCTGTACAACATATCATCATAGGACTAATATTCATCATATCCACAGGTGCAAGGACTAAGTAGAGAGTGGACACCAGGGGAGAGAACTCTTAAAAGACATCATAATTCTATTTACTAGGGACACCTTCACTGACAGTTTGTCTTTAAGTCTATCTTTGTGTATCTTGCAGGTTACAAAAATCTCTCAGATCATATAGAAGAAAACCATCTTCATTAAAATGTATGAATACAGCAAATAAATTTGGTTTCTATATTTTTGCACTATCAAACCCTCACTGAAAAAAATTCATGATGGTTTAAAACTCTGTTCAGAGACTGCAACTCATTTGTGGGCAAGTGATTTGCTATGTATATATTTTTATCCATAGCAACCCAAGTTTTCAAAGGCAAGTCGTATTGAACAATGTCAAGTTGACATTGCTCATTGTCAATTAATCCAAATACTTATAAAGGAACCATTCATAATACTGGATTGCATATTTGAAAGTTGCTAGAGAGTGAAGCTTACAACTCATCAAAAGAAAAATAAATATTTGTAACTATATAAGGTGAGGAATGTTACTAGGCTTATTGTGGTGATCATTTCACAATATACATAAATATCAACTCATTAAGTTGTACACCTGAAACTATTACAATGTTATATTTCAATTACATATATCATTTGGGGGAGGAGCACCATAGAGTTCACCTATACCAGCCCCATCATTTCACAGGTGTTGAGCCTGAGCCAAAGCAAATAAGAGACTTTCTTAGTGATGCCTGGTCATTCTAATTCCCAGTCCACCCTGATGCCATCAAACTGCTTCTTTTATTTTGGGTGGGTTTTTTTTTCAATTATAATTGACATACAATATTTTATTAGTTTCAGGCATACAACATAGTGGTTAGACATTTATATAACAGAGTGATCGCCCCAATAAGTCTAGTTCCCATCTAACACCAGAAAAAGTTACTACCATATAACTGACTATATTCCCTATGCTGTACTTTACAACCCCATGACTGCTTTTATAACTGGCAATTTGTACCTCTTAATCCCGCGCCCCTTTCTCACCCATCCATCCAAACTGCCTCGCATCTGGCAACCATCGATTTGTTCCCTATGTCTATCTGTTTCCATTTTGTTGTTACATTTACTCTGTTTTTTGGATTCCACATATAAGTGAAATCATATGGTATTTGTCTTTTTCTGTCTAACTTATTTCATTTAGTATAATACCCTCACAGTCCATCCACATTGTCATAAATGCCAAGATGTCATTCTTCTATATAGCCAAGCAATATTCCATTATATATATGTACCACTTCTTTACCAATTGTCTAATTGATGGACATTAGAGTTGCTTTCATAACTAAGCTATTGTAAATAATGCAGTAATAACACAAGAGTTCATATATTTCTTCAAATTAGTGTTCTGGATTTCTTCAGGTAAATACCCAGCAGTGTAATTGCTGGGTCATACAGTAGTTTTATTTTAAATTTTTTTGAAATCTTATTGTTTTCCATGGTGTGTGCACAAACTTAAAATCCCACCAACAATGCATGATCGTTCCTGTTTCTCCACATCATCGCAAACACTTGTTGTTTGTTGATTTATTGATGATAGCCAATCTGACAGGTATGAGGTGATATCTCATTGTGGTTCTAATTTGCATTTCCTTGATGATTATTGATGTTGAACATCTCATTGTGGCTCTCTGTATGTCCTCTTGGAGAGGTTTCCATTCGGGTCCTCTGTCTGCCCATTCATTAATTGGATTTGTGTGTGTGTGTGTTTGTATGTATGTGTGAAGTTGAGTGAGTCCCTTATATATTTTGGATATTAACCCCTTATCAGATGTATCATTAGCAAATATCTTCTCCCACTCAGTAGGTTGTCTTTTTGTTTTGTTAATGGTCTCCTTCACCCTGCAAAAACATTTTAGTGTGATGTAGGCTCATTTCTTTATTTATTTTTTCTGTTTTTTTCCCTCGTGTGAGGGGACATATCCAAAATATATATATTACTAACAGTAATGTCAAAGAGTTTACTGCATATGTTTTTTACTACTTTTATTGTTTCAAGTCTTACATTTAAGCTTGTAATCAATTTTGTGTTTATTCTTATATGTATCCGTCCAGTTTTCCCAACACTGTTTATTGAGGAGACTGTCTTTACCCTATTGTATATTCTTTTCTCCTTTTCATAGATTAATTCACCACATAGGCAGAGGTTTATGTCAGGGGTCTCTATTCTCTTCCAGTGACCTATGTGTCTGTTTTTATGCTACTGCCATGCTGTTTTGATTACTATAGCTTATTGTATACTCTCATATCAAGTAGCACAATACTTACAATTTTGTTATTTTTTTCTCGATATTGATTTGCCTCTTCAGGGTTTTTATGGTTCCATATAAATTTTAGGATTATTTAGCCTTTTGAAAAATGTCATTGGTATTTTGATAGGAATTGCATTCAATCTGCAGATTGCTTTTGATATTATGGACACTTTAATGATGTTAATTCTTCTGATCTATGAGCACATTATATCCTTCCATTTGTTTGTAACTTCTTCAATTTCTTCTACCAATGTCATATAGTTTTCCAAGTACAGGTCTTTTACCTCATTGGTTAAATTTATTTCTAGGTATTTTGTTCTCTGTGATGCAGTCATACATGGGGTTGTTTTCTTAATTTCTCTTTCTGATAGTTCATTACTAATGTATAAAAATGCAAGTGATTTCTGAATATTTGTTTCATATCTTAGTACTTTCATGAATTCATTTATTAGTCTAATAGTTTTTTTGGTGGAATCCTTAGGGTTCTCTCTATATAATATCATGTTATCTGCAATTAATGATAGTTTTACTTCTTTTTCAATTTGGATGCCTTTTATTTTTTTTTCTTACCTGATTGCTGTGGCTAGGATTTCCAATACAGTGTTGAATAAAAGTGGTGAAAGTGGACATGCTTGTTTTTTCCTGATCTTAAAGAAAAAGCTTTCTCGTTTTCACCATTGAGTATGATGTTAGCTGTGGGTTTGTCATATATGCCCTTTATTGCATTGAAGTATGTAATCTCTATTCTGAATTTTCTGAGAGTTTTTATCAAAAATGAATGTTGGTTATTTTCAGTTGATTTTCCTGCATTAATTAATATGATCATATGGTTTTTATCCTTCATTTTGTTTATGTGGTGTATCACATTAATAGATTTGCAAATATCGAACCAACCTTACATCCCAAGAATAAATCCCACTTGATCATGGTGTATGAACTTTTTAATGTATTGCTGAATTTCGTTTGCTAATATTTGTTGAGGATTTTTGCATCTATGTTCATCAGAGATATTGGCCTATAATTTTCTATTTTTGTCATTATTTTGTTTGGTTTTGATATTAGGGTGATACCGGCCTCTTAAAATGTGTTTGGGTGTCTTCACTCCTCTTCAATTTTTTGGAATAATTTGAGAAGGATAGGTATTAACTCTTTTTTGAATGTTGGATAAATTCACTTCTGAAGTCCTCTGGTCCAGGGCTTTTGTTTGTTACAAGTTTTTTTATGTTGATTCAGTTTCATTAGCAGTTATCAATCTGTTCAGATTTTCTATTTCTTCCTGATTCAGCTTTGGAAGATTTTATGTTTCTGGGGATTTTTTCAAGATTGTCCAAATTATTAGCATACAATTATTCATAGTATTTGCTTATTATAACCTTGTGTATTTCTTTTGTATCCGTTGTCACTTCTCTGCTTTCATTTTTTACTTTATTTACTTGGGTCCTCTCTCTTCTTTTTTTAATGAGTCTGGTTAAAGGTTTATCGATTCTCTATCTCTTTTCAAAGAATCAGCTCTTGGTTTCATCAGTCTTTTCTATTGGTTTTTAGACTCTCACTTATTTCCATTCTGATCTTTTTTATTTCCTTTCTTCCACTCACTTTGGACTTGTTTGTTGTTCTCTCACTAGTTTCTTTAGTGTGACAATAGTTTGTTTATTTGATATTTTTCTTGTTTCTTGAGGTAGGCACTTATTCCTATAAATTTTCCTCTTAGAACTCCATGGCCTGTATTTCATAGATTTGGAGTAGTTATATGTTTATTTTCATTTGTCTTAAGGTTTCTTTTAATTTGTTTTTCTTTGATCTCATTGTTAACCCTTTCATTGTTTGTTTAGTAGCATGTTATTTGACCTCCACATATTTGTGTATTTTTCAGTTTTCTTCTTGTCCTTCACTTCTAGTTTCATACCATTGTGGTCAGAGAAGGTGCTTGGAATGAATTCAATCTTCTTTAAGAGAAATGTCCTAAAAATATCAATTTAGTGCACCTGGCATACTGTGTTACTCAAGGCTATTGTTTCTTTGCTTATTTTCTATTTGGAAATCTTCCTTTGATGTCAATGGCATGTTAAAGTCTCCTACTCACTATATACTGCAATGTTAAAGGGAGACAATGCCTCCCTTTATGTTTATTAATATTTGCTTTATGTACTTAGATTCTCCTGCTTTGGGTGCATAGATGTTTATGAGAGCTATATCCTCTTGCTTGACTGATCCTTTATCATTATTAAATGTCCTTCTTTCTCTCTTGTTACAGCCTGTGTTTTAAGGTCTATTTTGCCTGATATAAGTATTGCTACTGCAACTTTTTTTATCTCATTTGCATGAAGTATCTTTTTCCATCCTTTTATTTTCAGTTCATATGTGTCTTTCTATCTGAAGTGGATCTCTTGTAGGCAGGATATGTACGTGTGTTGTCCTTTTATCCATTCACTGCCTTATGATTTTTGATTGGAGCATTTAGTCCATTTACATTTAAAGCAATTTTGATGAGCATATAGTTATTGCCATTTTATTAATTGTTTACTGATTGTGTTTGTAGTTCTTTTCTGTTTCTTTCTTATTCTCTTGCCCTCTTCTCTTAATACATTTCTATAGTGTTGTGTTTGCATTTCCTTCTTTTTAATCCTTGTATATCTCTTGTAGATTTTTGGTTTGTGATTACCATGTGCTTCATGTATACCAAGCTATGTTCATACCAGTCTACTTTTAGTTGAATTGTTTAACTTTGAGCACATTCCAAAACACATAATCTTCCTACTTTTGCCTTTTAACCTTTGTAGTAGCTTTATACTTGGTTGATGCAGTGCTTTTACTAAGCATTTTTATTTGCCAGTGAGAATTATTTTCTTTCCTGTATTTCCTTATTCATATTTTTTATCTCTTCCTTTCTAGTTAAAGAAGTCCCTTTAACAATTTTTGTAATACTGCATTGGAGATTATGGACTCCTTTAGCTTTTTCTAGTCAGTAAAACTCTATGTTTTTCAATTCTAAATGAAAGTGTTGCTGGGTAGAGTAATCTTGGTTTAGGTCTCTGCTTTTCACCACTTTGACTATTTCATGTTTATTGGCCCTAGCCTGTATAGTTTCTGTTGATAAATCAGCTGATAGTCTTATGGTGCTCCTTTTTTCTGGTTGCTTTAAATTTTTTTTATCTCTTATCTTGGGCATTTTATTGTAATTATTCTATATCCTGGTGCAGGCCTGTTTTGGTTCATCTTGTTTGGGACTCTCTGCATTTCCTGGACTTGTATGTCTATTTTCTTCACCAGGTCAAGGAAATTTTCAGTAATTATTTGTTTAAATAGGTTTTCAGTCTCTTGCGCTCTCTCTTTTCCTACTGATACTCCCATTATGCAAATATTGGTATGCTTGATGCTTTCTCCAAGGTCCCTTAAACTATCCTCATTTTTGTAATGCTTTTTTTTTTGCTATTCGAATTGGGAGTTTTTTGCTACCTTGTGTTCCAAATGAGTGATTTGATCCTTTGTTTAATCTAATTGACTTTTGATTCCCTTTAATGTATTCTTCATTTTCCATTGGTTCTTTTTATGTTATCTATTCCTATTTTTATGTTATCTATCTCTTTGTGTAATTTCTCACTGAGTTCATCTATTCCTCCCATAAGTTCATTAAGCATCCTTATAAACAGTGTTTTGAATGCTATATCTGGTAGGCTACTTGCCTTCATTTCATTTAGATCCTTTTCTTTCTTTTGGGATATATTTCTTTTTCTCTTCATTTGTGCTGACTCTCTGTATTTGTTTCTATATATGAGTAGATCTACTACATCTTCCAGTCTTGGCATAGTGGTCTCATGTAGTAGTTGTCCTTTAGGGTTCAGTGGTGCAGTCTTCCTGGTTACGTGAGTGGGCTGCTCCAGGAATATCCCTTGAGGGTTGAGCCTGATTGCTGTTGATACATCAGTGGGTGGAATGGGCCCTTAGGCTGACTGGGTTGTAAGGGCTGCCTGTGACTACAAGAGATGAGCTGTTGGATGAGCACTGATCTCATAGTGCAGGAGCCTCCTTAGCGGGGCTCTGGTGCAGTCAAATGTGCCCTTCAGAGGTGTCATTTTTGGAACTGATTGGGTAGTGCTCTGGTGTGGTCTGAAGCTAACTACTAGGTGTGTTGCTTCTGAAGTCTCTTAGGAGAGGTCCCAATGCAGGCCAAGGTCAACTGCCATTTGTACCTGGTTGGGGGTCTCCTGGTGGAAATTACAAAATTATCTGCAGGTGGTTGCCACTTATACTGAGCTTGGAGATTCTGTGTATAGGTCAGCTTCCACTAGTGCCGGGCTTGGAACCCTTCAACGGGCACCGTGATGTGCACTGAGGCCTGTCGCCCGTTTGCTGGTCTTATGGCTGCCTAGTTGAAGCTAACCTATAAACCATCAGTGGCCACAGCTTACGCCAGTCTTGGTGGCACCTGATGGGGGTTACATGCAAATTGTGACTTTTCTCTGCTTATGCCAGACTTTGATCTCCTTGGCAAGAGGTACAAGGCATGCCAAGTCCAGCTGCTGTATATTTTGGAGGTTTCTGGTACTTTCAGAGACTTTATGAAGCTGTACAGTGTGAGCTGAGACAAGCTGCTTGTGTGGAAAACCTGGTGGAAGCAATGTGTTCAGGTATAAACTGGTTGCTGTAGTATATCAAGGAATTACTAGCATGGTATAAACTGTGTTAGGTTATTGAAGAGCTCAGATTGGTTGCTCACCTGTGGCTGCTGACTGCGGTGGGAGGGAAGGGCTCATCAAAGGAGCAAATGGCACCTGCCCCCATTTCTCATCCCAGAGAGAGCCACCCTGACCTCTGACTCTCCACCCTAGCCATGAAAATAGTCAGTTAAGTTACTCCCTGTATATTCCTGCAGGTTTTAAAGCAGCTGCCCAAGCGAGGTTAGAGAAAGTAAGTTTGTGAGAGAGCCCTTACCCAGGCCCCTCAGGAGGAACACCTGATATCCAGCAGCCCTCCTCATTCACTCATAATCCCTTCAGGTTTTCACAGACGTTGTGGGAACTCCTCTCCCAGGCACTTGTTTCTTTGTCTGGGGAGATGAGTATGGGCTGGAACCCCTCATTCCACAGGGTGGGGGACTCAGCAGCTGAGATGTCCTTCCCTGCTCTTAATTGCCACAGTGTAGGTGTGAGGCCTGCCTGTTCCCTATTTCTGCCCCTCCTATCAGTTTTTTTGTAGCTGTTTTTTTCCTATCCTTAATTGTAGTACTTATGTTCAGCTAGTCTACAGATAGCTCTCAATGATGGTTGTTCTATAGTTTAGTTGTAAATCTAATGTGGTCCTGGGAGGAGACAAGCACAGCATTTACCAGCTTCGCCGTCTTGGCCACAAGTCAGACTGCTTCTTCCAAAAGGACCATGGTTGAGCCTTTTCTTCTAACACGTCCTTCCCTTTGGGTTTCTCCACATCTCCCTGACAGGAAGCCATAGAGACGAGGAAGGAAGGTCTCTTGCTGCAGAATGAAGAGGCGTCTGGCAAGTACTGCCAGGCTCAGCTTGGGCAGCTTTCAGAGCCCTTAATAAACAGTATTGCAAGAGGAACTTTCTCTGTACCTGGAGGATACTGTCTCTACTTAGAAGCAATGGACAACGTTGAACAATCCTATAACCTGGTGCCCAGGAAAGGAGTTAAGGTAAGGAATAAAAAGGGGGGGGGTTGCCTGGTGTGACTCAGTTGGTGGGAGCATTGCTCTGCACCCTGAAGTGTCATGGGTTCAATTCCCAGTCAAGGCACATGCCCAGGGTGTGGGTTTGATCCATGGAGGGGTACGTGCAAGAAGACAGCATATCAGTGTTTTTCCCTCATATCGATGTTTCTCTGTCTCTCATGCATTCTCTCTGTCTCTATTTCTCCCTTCCTCCCTCTCTAAAAGCAATGAAAAAAATGGAGAGTTCAGGCCAAGATGGAGGAATAGAAAGCAGAGCATGGCAAGCCCTACATCTTTAGCTTCTATATCCACAATTAGTGAGATGCTTTTAGGTAAAGCAGCAGTATTTCTTCTCAAATCTAGCATTTATTTCCAGAAATCTAGATGAAAGACAGCATTTGTTTTATTTAACAAACGGTGTAACAGTTTTTGTGCTAAGTATAGGAGATAATTAAAGAGACAACATTCTTAAAAAGCTTATGATTGTACTGAAAAAAAGACATAAATAGCCAATTGGATATGATGGGATATGGTTGATATACAAGTATATGCGGATAGAGAAGGTGGTAATAATAATGACAGTACGGGTAACATACATTGAGCACTCACTTTCTATTACAGGTATCATCTTAAGTGCTGTTTGGACTATCCGTTTAAACCTTAGAATATTATGAATTTAGGTGCTGCTGTCATCTCCATTACTCAGCTGAGAAATGTGATGGACTGAAGCTAACAAGTTAGCTAAAAACACACAGCCAACGAGTGGTAGAGCTGGTAGGGCAGATCTGTGTACTGGGCATCCATTCAGTTCTCAGAAGGATGTTTAGCAAAACTTTCTGGAAGAGGAAGTAGAAGCTACACGTTGAGGTATCAGTAAATTATATCTGAGTGAAAGAAGGGTAGAGGGCATCCCCAGTTGGAAGATAAAGAATGTGCAGATATTGCAAACCATGGAGGAGGAGTATTTGTGGAACTGCACAAATAAACCTAGTAGATAAACCTGGTCGTCTGTAACATGGGTAGCTGGTGGCTGGCAGCATTAGGACAGGAAGCTGAAGAGTTAGGGGAGAGGTTGCCAAAGAGGATTTTATTCTAACTAAAGAGTTTGGACTTTTTTTTTTTATTGTGGCCATGGAAAGAAGGGAACCACTGGGGGATCCTAAGAAGACTGAAGAATTTAGAGAGTCACATTTGTAGTTGTATTGAACAAGAGCCATTACTCCCTCTTTATTTGTTTTTCAGGCAAATGAGGTCTTCCAGAGCTTTCTGCAGGCACAGGCTGCAACAAAGGAATCCATCCTGCAGGCAGACGAAGCCCTCACTGCTGCAGAGAAGGATCAAGCAGGTACAGGGCAGGGCTCTGATCACAGAGGGAAGGAGAGGTCCTCGCAGTGTCCAGTAACAGGTGTGAGAGCAAAACCTTCCTGAAACAGGCGCTTCCTGTCTTTTCAGTCCAACGCTCCACTAACCTAAAAATAACTACGGGAATTCTGGTAGCTTATTCAGGCAATTGATATCTTTTCATCACATTCTGAAACAGGTTTCTCCTTACCATTTTAAAGTCATTTCATTCTCTGAGCTCGAGAGGGTACAGCTCAGCATAACTTACATTCTTTCCTCTGTAAAACTCTTGGGGGACAGCTGAGCGTGCCAAAAATTGGGAAGCTGAGAAGGAGCAGGAGCTGGGAAGGCAGAAACAGAAGGAAGAGCAGGAGAAATTGGAGGCTCGAGAGAAAAGCTTCCAGGAAAACTTAGTCCAACTGAAAGAGAAGATGAAGAGAGAAAGCGAGAACCGAGTAAGAGAGCTGGAAAGAACCCTGGAGCACAAACTGAAGGTCAGTCTGGGCGGGGCCTGGGCGGGGCCAGCGGCTAGTAACCTGGTTCCTCATGAAGGGAAATATAAAAGTTTTAACTAAAGTCATAAACCCTGAAGAAAATCCAAAGCCATATGATTCGCTGACATATCAAATTCATCTGAATTATTCTAAAGCCCTGAATCTTTAGAACTCAGCACCTTCTGTGTATTAGTTTGCAGAGAACCAACAATATGCCCCAGGCTCTGGAGCTGCTGTTTGTAGTGATGATAGGGTCTCATTTGGCCCCCAAATGAATGGAACCTTAGTCCTGTAGTCCTAGGATGCTTGCTACAACCATCGAAGAGACTTAATGTAGATCCATCTGGCCGAGAACATCAGATAGTGCCTGGTATTGTTACGGAAAAATGAAACGACCAGACACTGAGGGGTTAGGAGCACGATCTTTATTTACATGCACGGGCCCAGAGGAGACAAACTCCAAATTCTGAGCCCAGAACAATAGCCCCGCATTCCTTTTATGCTGGGCTGAGCAGGGGAGGGTATTGGGAGGCGTAGTATAGATTTGGCACCAAGGGGCTTACAGAAGTGGGAGAGAAACATTTACAGCATTAGTCAGGGCAGATACCGTCTCAGCACCTGCAGCAGGGCAGATAACATTTCACTTCGTCCTTGGTGTCGGCCCTGACTCCCTCTACAGTATGATACAAAGGATGCTGAAAGCTCTAAAATTTGCTGAATTAGTTTCCCGATTGGCCTGATTTATACTGTACATCCAGAGTACAGTGCATTCCTTGTCTCAACTGGAGTTTGATTGCCTGTGTTCTCTAGAGAGTTGGCAGTTCCCATCATGTGTTGCATGTACGTGTACTCACCCTGTTTTAGTGGGACTGAACATAATTCATTTTAAACCTCCATCCTTCCCAAACAGCATCCTTAAAACTGGAATATGTTTTTGGCATAGTTATCAGGGCTGACCCAGCCCAACTCCTCCCCAAACCCAATGAGATCATGCTGAGGGATCTTAGGAAGGTATAAACCATGGATGCTCCCACTCACAGGTCCAAATATTTGGAAAATTTGGACAAGTACATCAAAGAGCATCTAAGTTAGTAGAGACATAGAACACATGCTTAGCTGCTACAGTTATTAAATACCACGTGACAATAAGTGGGACTTTCAAAAGGGAACTCTCTCCTTTTTTACAGATTCAAGAAGAACTGCTTATTGAGGGATTTGAAAAGGAATCTGAGAAGATGAGGAAAGAGATAAAGCAACTAAAAGAAGAGATTCAAGAAACTGAAAACTTTTGGCCCTCCGTATTTATAGAGCTCTTCTATTTGGCATCTGATGTGTTACTGGGGCCATCCATGGTCCAATGAAGAAAGTAAGCAGATTTTTTTTTTCCAGACAAGCTGACAGATTTTAGTAAATATATTATAAAAACCTCCATATGTTATAGTAGCATAACGCTGTGTCTCATTTTTAAAGTATGCGTGTCATGGTAGTTTCATCCAAGAAAAGTTTAAAAATAAAGAGTGATAGAAGATAATGATTTATTCATGCTAATAGTTTAAGGAAAGCAAAAAGACAAGCGATTTGATGAAGGAAGCACTGGCAATCTGCATTACAGTCACAGAGCTGATTCCGTCAGCTGCGTGGTCCCCATGAAGCTGGGAGCGGGGGACAACCACCACATTTTAAAAATGAGTACAAATACAAAAAGAGATAAAAACATTTAATTTTACTGATTATAAAAGACATGCGGAATAAAACTAAGAGGTACCTGTGTCATCTGACAGACGGTCTAGAAAGAACAGTTTTGATAGGTCACTGCGTTGGAAAAGGTTTCAGGAAACTGGTGGCCACTCCTGCTTGCTAGTTAGAAATGCAAATTGAGGCAAACACATATCAAAATTTCAAATGCAAATACCATTGATCCAGCAAGTCCACATTTAGGAATAAACCTTAAGATTTATTTACCCAAGTTGAAAATGACATATATAGTAGGATATTTGTGGCAGGACTGTTATAATTCCAAAAGACAGGAAACAACTTTAAACTTCTTTTCAGATATTGGTTACATAAATTTTGAGACAGGTTTACAAAGGAATACTCTACAGTCACTAAAATGAAAGCAGAGCATCTGTTTTTACTAACATGAAGAAATCTGCAAGATTTATCATAAATGAAAAAAAGATGCAGAATGTGTGTATAGATGTACCAACAAAGTTAGAAAATAATATGTGCATTTATGATCATCTACTGAAAAAATATAAAATAAAATAGTACCCATGAACACAAAATAAATGAATGTGCACAGTTGAGGTTAGATATGAGAGGATAGCTAATATACATTATATATTTTTCTGTGCCTTTTATATCTTATATAAATTATTACTTAAACATAAATAAATACAACTATTAGATTAAAACTAAAATAAAAACACATGGCAAGGGAACTTTCCCCATGACAGGATCAAAGTAGAAATACCAAAAGTCAGCTCAACGGAAAGAGTCTACTTATTACAGCAGGAAACAGAAATAAGATGTGCCTCTTAGCCTTGTTGTCCTTTGGGCCTCTCAGTAAGTCCCTGAAATTCTAGTCCAAAATTTGTGTTCAGATATAAAGTCTACTGGAGTGTCAACAGGAATGATCTCCAAATTCCTGGCCCACATTCATAAAGATGGTGAGTTAGAAGAAAATATTTTTCAGGATCGGCTCCACATTTTAAGAATTCTTTTCAGCAGTGTAGGGCTTAAGACTCTTGTGGTTAGAATGAACTGCCTGTAATTCCACATGCTGTGTGTATTCTCTTCACTCTGGACGTTTGCACACAAGACACAGACTCCCACAAAAACCCCAGCTGCTCACCCTGTATCCTTTATTTGCATTTTTCTGTTCCTCCTTACCCTCTGCTGTTTCCTGATTTCCCAAGATTGCATAAGGTTTCTTCCTTGGGCTATCACTGTGCGGTGACATCCCTGCTACCACAGCACTTTTAGGTAATTGCGAAATTGAAATGGCCCATTTACAGTGACTACTGACTCCTTTACTGCCCCAAGTAGATGAAGATCATCTGCTTGGTGATCTTCATCATCATCTCTGGCTCCCACCACAAAGGCCACCATGTAAACACCAGGTGTGCCAAAAATAGCAGTGAGTGTATGAGCTACCATCTAACAGGGCCCCTGCTAGCATTTTCTTACCATATTCACTGCTCTGTTTAGGTCCTCAAAATAAAGAACACGGTTTTTGGAACCAGTGCATTAGGGACTTGCTGAGGCAGAAAGGATACACACGCCTGTCCGAACCCGCTGCCCTGCTCTCCCTGAGCAACTGGATACTCCATGTGCTCTGGGCTCTCCAAGCTTCTCTCCTGGGACATTTACCCAGCAACGAGGCCACCACCTTTGTCTCCCAGGGCAATTATAATGTTCGAGACAGTAAGGAAAGAGTCAGTATTTTTGTACTCTCTTTTTACACCCATAACCCTTCTATGCATTCAAGGTGTTTCAGTTGAAATAAAACTATACTTTTGCTATGAAGATCAAATGCTCATTGAACATTCCGAACAGAAAGGTGGAATCAACAGCACAGCTCTTTCTTCTTGAGGATTGTGAGCTCATGCTCAGTTGCCTTGAATTTTCCTCATTCAAAGCTACTGGAATGAGAGGTCCTGTACTTGATCCAGTGTCCAGACCCACTGGGACCACCAGAGGAACAGTCTGAACATTGCTCACCTGGAGCGTGTGAATGGGGACGAGGGGCAATGGAGGCTTCTGCTTCTATATCAAGTCTCTCCAACACACGTGACCAGCAATACAAATTAGAAAGAGTTAACACAAGGATGGCGACATAAAATTGATCCTGATTTAGAGAAAGGAGAGATCAGGAGTGAGGTAAAGGACAATAAAGGCAGAGAAAAATGTCTTGGGGCACTTTAAAGTTCCGTCAGAAACTGTCATCTCTTGGAATAAGTGTACACGATGCTCAAGGTTAGGCTTCAGGGAAAAGGCCTCTACCCTACTCGAAAATAATAAATAATTGTTAAATTATTGAAAAAGTCAAAGATCTATACAGAGACGTTTTCAGCTATCGTGGGGGAAGGCCATTTCACAAGCAAATGCTTTCACGTGGCGAGAAGCGAGCGGCTTGGATGTCTCTCTGTTCCTCTCCCTAGCTCCCCAGGCGAGTTAGGTCTGCCGCAGCTGTGCCACACTCTCACCTGCTACTGCTATCATATAGTCCTCACAGCATTTATTCATCAGAGAAAGTCTTCAGTGTTACAGAGGGGATCAGATGCAGGAACTCATTAGAAGTACAAAGAAAACTAGAGGAAACTTTTTTCCTGCAACATAGGAAAATGCTTAACAAAACAGGAGGACCGACAAAATATGTTAGGTGGATTCTTTCACCCTCTGCAGTCTAGATTAAATACTGCTGGTGACATGTACGTGGACTATCACAAAGAGCGAAAACATGTAAACAGTGCCTGCAGCCTGGGCAAGTCCCTTTCTGTAAAACAAAGGCTTATGCCATGGGGGATGCGGGAGCTGCCACGGCAGGTCCTCTGGCCTTGAACTCACTAAATCCGGGCTTAGGTTTTCTCTGGAGTGCAGAGGAGCAGGGCAACAGGTGTGAGCCTGGATCATGCACGGCTGGCAGGGGCTACTGGGCCTGCCACACCTACGATTTATTCATACCAGAGTATTGGGAGCTGATCAATTCCCCCAACCCATCACATATTTTAAGCCCCACTGACTTCATCACCTTCTGACTCTTATGCCAATTAACAAACTCTTTCTTGATAATTTAGAAAAGAATGCTTCCTATACTAAATCACCAAATATAAGGTGATTATTCTGGGTTTGGTCAATTCACATGCTTGTTAATCACCCCATGGCTGTAATTGGAGTCAGCACATACACAGCACAGTGTTTATCCTAAACTGTATAAAACTACTTCCTGGATAAAACAATTTTCCCTAGTTTCAAACTGCTATTGCCTGAGCTTTGTCTCCTTATTTGCTCGCCAGGATAAAACGCTTTTATTGGATCCTACAACCTGCAACTTTATCAATTGCCCCTGCTTTCTCTCCAAACCAAGCAGACTTCCTTATCTCAAGCCTCCTTTTCTATCTGATCTACTCTAACATAACAACTGATCTGTGCACTATTGAACATTATTAATACACGATTGACTTTATATATCATCATGGGTTACTAAATACTTGCCCAAGAAATGAATGAACAATACATAATAACACAGCAGAGAATGTTTCCTGATAAATGATTTTTGTTTTTTAGAAGAAAATTTACTTTACTGTTGTATATTTGATTTTCTATTATTTAAAAATAATTCACAGTCATTAAAAAGGTTCACAATACACAGAAAAGTGAAAAATTAAAAATATAATAATATCAATAAATTAGAAATGCTGTTAACACTGGAGTGTATAATGTTCAAGACTCTGATCTGTTTTTGTCGACAAAAATGCTTTCATAAATAGAATAATGTTGTACCTATCATGAATTGAATTATTCTTAACAAGCATGTCCAAATTTTCATACAGCCAATAACTTTTTCATCTTCAAAGGAGTTTGGAGCATTGGCAGGAAATTTATTTTTTCATATCAATGGTGAATTAAAAGACTTAACAAAAACCCTCCTCTCCACAGCAATGTAAAAAAGAAAGAAACCTCTTTAATTTTGAATAAGCAATACCAATTACATACCTGTAAGTAAATTGAAAGTGGCTAGAAAGGGTAAAATTTCGCATTATCTACATATTAAAGCTGAGAGATCCTCTTACCCTGCACAAATTTTAGCAAGTCTATAATACGTTTTCTTAGCATCAAGAATATCCTGTTTTACCACAGTAGGACTGTACAGTACAAGTTCCTGTTGCAACTTGAACTTCCTGTACCTTCCTTCACTGAGTGCGCCCTAAGCTCCCTTGGAAACCATAGTAGCCATTGTTTGGTTAGTTGCCTTAATTTGAAAAAAAAAAATTCTTTCATCTTCCTGACAAGAAATGTTACACCAAGACAGAACCCGGATTAAGCTCCCAACGTGTCAGGGAGCCTGGAGTGCTAGCTTTCTGGGTGTTCACATTTCAAAAGGGGTGGGTCCCAGAGACTTGGAGACAACTCTGGCTTGTAAATCTGCCAATAGGTCTATTTAGCCTTTAAGAGTTTTATTGCCATTCAGTGTTTTAGAGATAGGACTCTTGCCACTCATTCCAATGAAACACTCTAAAAAAAAAAAATAGGGAAATGGGCTTTTACGGCTTATACACATAAAGAATTCACCTTTATCTACCCTTACATTATACACAACTCACAAAAAAATTCAATTGTCCCTGGAATCACTTTGATTCCCTAACATAAACAATATATTTTACTGGTCAGAAGAATAAGCAGCTGATTATCATAGATTAATCCTGTTTCAAAGTAGCCCTGCCTGACTTTTGCTTTCACTCTTACTTACATTAATCCTCATTAAGGTTTCAGATTTTGTCCTGTAGTCACTTAAGGCTCAGTTGTGGAAGAATCCACTTCCCAAGGTCACTAAGGTTCATTTCATTATGTGTTTTTGGACAAAAGGCCTCAATTCCTTGCAGGTTCTTACCTGAAGACTATGCTCAAGTCATTACCACACAAGCCTCTCCACCACGGTAACTTGCTTCATCCATGCGAGCAAACCAAGAAAGAGTGAGAATGAGGGGGAGAGAGAGAGAGTGAAAAAGGGAGATTCAGGGAAAGGGGAAAAGGGAGGCAGTGAGAGAGAGTGCTATCTAGATGGAAACCGTTCCTATATCCAGACCGTTTCTGAATCATAGAAGTGACGAATGATAACACTGGCAGTCACTATACGCAATTCGTTAGGCGTGGCTCACACTCAGAGCAATTGCACAAGTGCACGCATAATAGGAAGCAGGGATTATTGGGAACTAGTGTCAGAAGTTGCTTAACACAGTTCCTTTGTGGGAGAAGGGAAGGAGTTGAAATTTGGAAGGTGCTGTAATTAAGTTTCTCGAAGAATTTCTAAAATCTATTTCCTTAACTTATATAATGGCACAAAGATGTGTGTACTTTTTGAAAATCATGTACTGTAATATTATAATTTGGTTATTTTTCTTTACATATGTGAAATTTTGATTAATGTTTTAAAACAAAAATCACTAAGATTAGATTAGACTTAAGAAGGTAAAGTGTGAACATACTTGGCCAGTTATTAGGACTCTTGTATAGAATTCCAGGTGACTGATAACACAGACTTGGATAGGAGATGGTGAGCCTTGTCTGACTCTAAGTATGTGTCTACTTTAAGAGCTTTACAGACCTTATTGTTGAAGTAAATTTGGAGTCTGAGAGAAAAATAGGAATCAAGAGTGAATTAAAGCAGCTGTTATTAACCAAGATGGAAGAGACTATGGGAGGAATAGATTTAGGACCACAGGAGACAATCGGCAGTTTTAGTTTGGATACGTTAAGCTTGAGATACTTATAGGACAAGAAGTGGGTATGTCAAGCAGAGATTGGAACTTGAAAGCTTGAAATACAAGAGGGAAGAAGGATCTGGAAATATAAGTTTAGGAGTCATCTTTATAGATTTACTCCATCTGTGGAACTAGAGGAGTGGATTAAAGGAGGAAAAATGGGGGACTTAAACCAGAAGAGTCACAATATTTGGAGATTAAGAAGTAGAGCAAATCCAGAAAAAGAATGACTAGTGAGAGAGAGAAAAACAGAGTGTATGAGACAAAAGCAGCCAGACAAATAAGATGCATCAAGAAGGAAGCGATTATTATCTTTTTCAAATGTGGCTGAAACATAACATAAAGTGAGGAGTTGAAAACTGATCATTTGATGTAGCGTGTGGAGGAAGTATTGAGAGGGGCTGTTTGTGTGGGATGCTTGATATTGAGATTATGGGAGAGGTGTAATTACTGGCAAGGAAAATGTCCAGGCTGAGATGAAATGATAAGGAAAAAAGATCGTTGAATAAGAGGAGGTCAAGGAAACGATAGGTGAAGGTATCAGATGTCTGCGTGCTGGATCTTGAAGGCCCAAATATCTACTAGTATCTAGAGTAGAGGTGAGGAGAGAATAGCCTGGTGTTTAAATCTTCAGTCAATGAAGGAGTTGGAGATCCAGGGTACCTGATGTAAAGAGTAACTTGTAGTATAGCCTTTTGACATGTGCTTTAAAAACACTTCATGTGTTCTGTTCTTCTTGTTTGTTCTTTTGTGGGGGGTTTTCAGGGGAATGTAAAGGGAGAGATTGAGAAGACAGAGGATTAATTATGAGGAAGCCAAAATGAGGAGCAAGAAGGGCATCTCATCTACCCCTCTTCCAGCAACACTTGAGGGAGTTGCTAGCATACCAAGAACATAAACTCATTTAGGTGCCTACAGTCTTCAAAGTTCTCTGTGCAGACTCATAGATGGAGAGCAGGATGACAGCTGGGGGTGGGGGCCAAGGTTATGGGGAGGAGGGATTGAGCAAAAAGAAAAATAGACTCATGGACATGGACAACAGTGGGGTGATGGCTGAGGGGAAGGGTGTATAAGAGGACTGAAAGGCAATGTAAAAAAAATACAATAAAAAAAAGACAAAGTTCTCTGTGCATTATTCCACATCTTCTCAATGGTATATTAACGCCCAATTCATAATGACCTGTGAGAGTTAATTGAGCTAATGTATAAAAGGTCTTATCACTTTGTTATGGTCACATTAGCATGCAAAAATCAGTATCTTTTAAATAACAATTAGCCCTGGCTGGTGTAGCTCAGTGGATTAAGAATCAGCCTGCAAACCAAAGGGCTGCCAGTTCAATTCCCCAGTTAGGGCACATGCCTGGGTCACAGGCCAGGTCCCCAGTGGGAGTGCGTGAGAGGCAACCACACACTGATGTTTCTCTCCCTCTCTTTCTCCCTCCCTTCCCTTCTGTCTAAAAATAAAATAAATAAAATCTTGTTTAAAAATTAAATAACAAAGACATTTTCTCTACTTGATATTTAAATATATGTTCCTCCTGGTTAAGCTTTCAAGATACAAAATTTACAATAATGTATAATCCTTTATGCTGTTATTATTGATTCTTAGCTTAATTTTTTTCCATAATTCATACACACTAGTAAAATGTCTAATTAGCATTAGAGTATATACAATCCTCTTACCATAAAACTTCACTTCTATGTTAAATAAAAATAGTTGAAATAAATATTGTTAAACCCATATTCTAATCAAAGGACTTACCAGTTTTTGTCCAGTGTTCATACTGTGTGAACAGTATAGGGGTACGAGGTAGTGACCACTTTAAAAATGTTGGAATCATCCTCTATTAGAATTTAACTTCGTAATGTGTTGGGTGACTAGTCAGGAGGCAAAGTCACCACCGAGCGTTGCAGAGAGAATGTTTTATGCAGCTCTGGAAAGTGGAGATGGGTGAGTATAATGAAGTAATTACAGCCTAAAACATTGGTGATGGGAAAAAGCCGCAGTTTTGTGGAGATGTCAGAATATAGCACCATCTGGTGTCCAAGTGAGCCCGGGAGCTCTCTGCAAACATGGCATCTGACCACAACTGTGTATGAAGCCAGAAGCGCCAGAGAATAACCGCGCTGTCTGTACTCCCATCATCCAAGTCTCCTTGGATACTTTTATCAGAAATATATAAGGAACTCGTACAACTTAATAAAATACAAATAACCCAATTTAAAATGAGCATGAGACCTGAATAGACATCATTCCAAAGAATATATAAAAATGTAAATAAGAACATATGAAAAGATGCTCAAAATCATTCTCAAGAGGGAAACGTAAATTAAAGCCACAACGAGATACCATTCCATGCCCATGAAGATGGATATAAACAATACAACAGATAATAACAAGTGTTAGCAAGATTGTGGAGGAATTAAAACCCTCATACAGTGCCAGTGGGGGAATGTAAAATAGTACAGCTGCTTTGGAAAACAGCTTGGCAGTTCACCCAAGGTTTAAAACGTAAGAGTTACCATAACCCAACAATTCTAAATATTTATAGGTATATACCCCTGAGCAATGAAGCTAGTCACAAAAGTACTATTGTTGTATAATTCTATTAACATTAAATGTCCTGGGTAGGCACATCCATAGAGACTGAGAGTAGATTAGGGGTGCCTGGGGCTGGGGGTTGAGGAGAAATGCAGCTAATGGATGCTGAGTTTCTTCTGGGGGTTGATGAAAATTTCTATCACTGATTGAAGTGAGGTTGCACAAGTAGAGAGAGAGCGAGAGAGAGACAGTCTAGAAAAAGTCTAGCCATTGTTAGCATAATCAGAACGGCTTGCATGACATCCATGTACCTGGCAGCCAAGGAGAGTGGACTGGAAGGCACATGCCTGAACAATGTTGACTTCATAGTACTAGTCTGTAGGGTCAGTAGATGCAGCTGAGTGAGCCTGTGTACTGTGTGGTGGCCGCATTCAAAATGACTGAGCGTGTAGAGCAACAAACCTGCATCGAATTTTGCGTTAAGCTTGAACATTCCTCTGAGGAAACTGTTCGGATGATTCAGAAGGCCACAACTACAGGTACCTGGTAATTGACAGCTTCATCATGACAATGTGTCTGCTCACGCATCAAGTCTCATGCAGAGTTTTTTGGTGATACATCAGATCACCCAGGTAACTCAGCCCCTCTACAGCCCAGATTTGATGCCCCGTGATATCTGGCTTTTTCCAAAATTAAAATCACCCTTGAAAGGGAAGAGATTTCAGACCATCAATGAGATTCAGGAAAATACAATGGGGTAGCTGGTGGCAATTGGGGGGACTGTGTGAGGTCCCAAGGTGCCTATTTTGAAGGGGACTGAGGCATTATTGTCCCATGTACAATGTTTCTTGAATTTCGTATCTTCTTCAATAAATGTCTCTATTTTTCAAATTATATGAATGGATACTTTCTGGACAGACCTCAACTAAAAACCCTTTAACTGTAACTTCTGAGTTTGTGAATTGTATGGTTTATGATGTATATACTAATAAACTTGTTTCATTTTTTTAAAAATGGTTATGTAACCTATACTCATGTCACCTCTTTTGACTTCAGTTCCTCTGTCTCATTTAACCTTCTGTTGTCTGTCATTGGATTGACTATGGAATTTTTTGGTGTGAATTTGCTAAGAGCCATTGAGGTTAACATACATTTAATTTGGGTTTAGTGGAATAAATATTTTTTGGTTTATAATTACTTTCATAAATAGTTCATTCTTTAAATTAAAAACTCAGTTCTTATCAATGCTTGGTCAAAAATGAAATTTTGTCAAAAACAGAAGTTTTCTATCAAAAATATATTCAGTAATGCAGTGTAGAAAATGTAAACTCACCACATAGTATTCCTTTTTAAATGACAATCACAGACGAACTCACCCTGAATCTTGTTTATAGCACACAAACCTCTACCAATTTTATTAAAAGCAAGTATGTTTGTGTGTAAAGTAGTTTTTATTCTTCTCAACCAGTTGGATTGTGTCTATTGCACATGTGAAAGTGTCACCAGTGCAGCTAAACCATCTATCAAAGAAATGTCCCTAACACAAGATCTCTACACGATCTTCGGGTGAATACTAAGGAGTGTCATTGACTGGCCTTCCCACTTGCAGTGGGAGAGAGTTCCTGCTGCTCCACACCCTTGCCATCGCTTGGTGTTGTCAGTATTTTTGATTTTGTCCATTCTAATAGGTATGTAGTGCTATCTGATTGTTACCTGAATTTGCAATGATTTTGAGCACCTTTTCATATGCTTATTTGCCATCTGTATATATATCTTCATTGGTGTAGTGTCTGTTTGGGTCTTTTGCCCAGTTTTGAACTGGGTTAGTCATTGTCTTATCATTAAGTTTTAAGAGCTCTTTGCATATATTTTGAATAGTCCTTCTTCAGATACATCTTTTATAAGCATTTCCCCCCGGTCTGTAGCTTGCCTTCTCAGTCCCTTGAAGCACTGCCTGTTTTTTCACCATGCTCAGGGCACCTTCATTAAATTTTTGTAAGAATTTAAAACTGTGTTTAGCCATTGTCTTAGAGGGTTTATTAAATTATAAAAAGAATGTAACCACAGCCAAAAAAAATAATTTAGACTATATAATTAGAAGACAACTTAACATGGCCTTTAATGGGACATTTTAGAAGTTATTTCTTAGAAGACAGTCTAAGAAATCTGAAGGTGGGTCATTAAAAGTAGCAGCGAATGTGTGGGTCCAAGGGCTGCATTCATGATCCAGCTTTCTTTTCACTTTACTCTCTGGCTATCCCATTTTTATTTCCAAGGCCAGCTCCCCTCATGTTCCCATAATGAAAGTTGTAGTTCCAGGCATTACATTTTACTTCAACATACTGACGATGAAAAGGCATTGTTTTTCCCATGTTTCTTCCATTTTCTGTGATGAAAATATTTCCCCTAGGAGCTGCCGACAGCTCTGGACCACAGCGCAGAAGAAAAAAGTGATGGCTATGTACCTAAACCAAATCCAATTCCTTATTGTATGTGTATGTATTAACTTTTAGTAAAAGTCGCTCCGGACTTAGATAAAGATGAAAGTCTTTTGTAATCAGGAGAACACTTTGGTCTCAGGAATTTCCAGGTTTTGTTAATATCAAACACACAAAGGCTTCTCCTTTATAAGCAAAGCTTTATGGGCACTTTTAGAAAATTTTGGTAACAAAGGGCAGTGACCAGCAGAGTCTGACAAGAAATTTACTTGCTATGGTCAGACAAGCTGCTAAGTGGGCGTGTTTTGGTTTTTAGTATTTGCTTAGGCCTGGGGTCAAAGAGTTCAGGAATGTGTAGATAGGGGAGAAGCCTGACTAGAATTGGGTCAAGACAAACCAGAGAGTAAGAAAAGAAAAAGTAATTTTGAACATTGGGTCTACCTCGCAGTTTAACAAGTGAAGAGATTAATATATCTACACATTCCTCCTTCATATTTTTCTCTTTACTGATGCTAAAATTCAGCTCCACAATCAAAGGATATACTATGAAGATGGGTGTATTCTTTTATAAGGAGAAGGAAAGATCGAAGTCTTTAAATACCCAGTTTTGAAGGCCTGCTTAAATTCTAAAAGAAGAGTATATACAACTCCAACTCATTCTCTGGGTTGGTGGGCCAGGGGTGTTCCTCCAGGTATATATAGAAGCACTCATGGTCACCCTGAGTGGCATGGTGCAGCAGGTTGGGCATCACCCTGCAAGCCAAAAGGTCATCAGTTTGTTCCCAGTAAAGGCACATGCCTGGGTTGCAGGCCCAGTCCCTGGTCTGGGGAGTATAAGAGGCAGCCAAACAATGTTTTTCTCACATATCTGTGTTTCTCTCCCTCTCTTCCTCCCTCCCTCCCCCCCTCTCTAGAAATAAATAAATAAAATCTTTCATAAAAGCATTCACGATCAGTCTGTCTCCACTGGATTTCCTCCGCATGGTTTGTTGTTTGAGTAGAACTGTTCACTGCCCTCGCCACACCCCTCCTATATGCCGACGGCAAGGTTTTCAGTGTATTTACTCTACAGTAGTGGCTTTACACTGAGCTTTATCTCTTACTGTTTTTCTCAGTCAGCCATATGCTCTTCCAAAGTGTATCGCATGGGCTTCTCAGCCCACCTATCATTGTGACAGGCATGGCCACATGGATACGAGGGCTTAGTTCTAGCACAGGTACATTTGACCTGCTGATCAGTATTTGGTAATAGACCTAGGAAGGGTTCATTCATCTCTGTAATGACTATTGACAGAAGAACTAAAACAGGTATAAGAATTAGAGAGGACAAATGTCTAACCACTATGCTACACACCTGAAACAACTAAAATAGTGAATGTCAACTATAATTGAAAAGAAATAGAAAAAGAATTAGAGAAGAATTTTTTACCCAGGTTAGCGTGGGTGTCCTGCGTCTGTTGAGTTCTCCATTCCCACCCAGGTGGTGGTCTGCTGCCACCATCTCTCTCTGACTGTTTTTCCCAGGGAGTACACCTTCATTTCCTGGTGTTCCATTAAACAGGACAGTTGTGTTTAAGTTTAATCTTTACTTAGTGTTTTGGTGGTTGGTGGGTGATCTAGTCAGCCTAGTCATCTTTCAAGGCCTCCTTTTTTCTCTTTAAGACTGTTTCTTTATCCATCTCCAATTCCCAATCTCTATTCATTTATTATGTACAGCAGTTTAGTGACTAGGTGGTTAGTCCACCATTCTAAATCAGCAACTCTTTAATGTAGCCCACTGAACAAAGGTCATTTTCTAGGTATCATTCCTATAGGAAATCCTCCCAAATTAGCACACCCTGCTTGCACGGTGTAAGTCTCACCCGTGAATTCCACTGTGGAGTCAACCAGAATCTCTGGTCAGCTTTTGGAGTAGAGGCATGGGACCAGGTCTGTACCTAAGTTATATTCACCGGTGAATTCCCCTCGCGCTGTTGTGTCTGTTCTAGTAGAAACGGAGTGAACCTCCATAACCCGGAATATTATTCATATTCCAAAGTCAAGAGACTAAGAGATTACTTATGTTCTACATGATGGTATAACTAAGAAACCATCTTCCTGACCCTTCATTCCTTTTCTTAAAAAGTACTCAGTATACATGCATTTGATATCAGACTTTAAATTATAGCAGACTAGATGGGGGACACCTTCCCCCTATAAAGCACCTATAAATGCCAAAAGAAATATTACTAACATTTTGGAATGTATAGCTGAGTTCGGAAGGCCCAGGAATCGAATATAGAAAACAAGAAAAAAAATCATAGCAACACATGGAATCTGAAGCTGTGACTTCCTGAGGGCATGTGCAAATCTTGCTGTCCATGCCTTTGACTTTTCATGGCCATAAGAAGAGCAGAGGATGAAGTCTTGGTGCTGAGATGGGTAGGTTTTACTAATTGGAAACTCAGAATGAATTGGAGATCCTTCTAGATAAGGATAAACTAATAAATAAATGGTTGTTTACAGCAGAGGACAAATGACCTACCTTAGAATATAAAAACACAACCTTTCCTTCACCTGAACTTACATTACAAGTGTCACTCAAATTGGGCTGGAGCTGATTGAACTCCAAGGCTCCTGGAAGCCTCTGGGTATAGTCTAGAGAAACACGGGGCCAAAATGCAAACTCAAACAAGGGTACAATCCTGCACAAGCAAGAGACACTGAAAACAACAAACAGCAAAAGGATGCACCAGGATTCCAGACCTGGTAATTTTAAGCTCAGGTTATAAAACAAAATGTTTACTCTTTTAAAAAAATACAAGAAAGAATAGAAAAATAAGCAAGAAACAGCATGTCATAAAATATCTGTGATGGGTGTGGCTCAGTTGGTTGGTTCGTCCTCCTGTAAACTGAAAGGTCATGGGTTTGATTCCCAGTCAGGGCTCATGCCTGGGTTAAGGGTTCGGTCCCCTGTTGGAAGGTGTACGAGAGCTGTTTCTCTCTCGCATCGATGTGCCTCTCCCTCTCTCTCCCCATCCTTTCCCTTCTCTCTAAAATCAATAATCATGTCCTTGGGTGAAGATTTAAAAAATGCTATAAAATACTATTAAGAAGATTTTGAAAAAGAAGAAAAAGCAAAAAAAGTGTTTCTTGAATGGATAGTAGGATAGTATAATTAACCTTGACAGTTAAATCAGAAAATAAGGTAATTCTGGAAAAAGAAATTGTAAATATAGTTCTGAATAAATTATTAAGTATTAGCACAGAGAGACAAGACCTGGTAAATGCAAAAAAAAGCATAAGGACTGGATCAGAAGATTGAATTTACATTCCAAAGAGAAAGAGGGAAGAACAATATTCAAAGAAATAATAACGGGTATCTTCCAGAATTGACAAATAACATGAATATTCAGCTCAAAAAGTTACTGTGAATCCCAAGCAAAACAAATAAAATTTATTTTTAGACACATCATAGTGAAACAAGGACAATGATGTGATGTCAAAAGCTGATATAGACAAATGACATGTTCTCTAAAAAGGAGTGAATCATACATTAATGAGATTTTCAACAATATGAGGTCAGAATATCTTTGAGGTGGTGGGAAAAAATAACTCAATATGAATTTTATACCCAAACTAAACCATTATGGAGCTGTTTTGTGGTAAAATGAAGACATTTTCAGATACAAAAACAAAGGCAGTTATTTCAATAAGAAATTCTCATTAAAGATGCTTTCAAAAGGCAAACTTCAAGGTCGAATAGATGGTTCTAGAAGGAAGGCCTGGGGTGCTGTAAGTAACCAAAAAGAAAGATAACAGCAAACATATGGCTACATGTAAACATGTACAATAGGGCTATAAGTGCATTTTTAAAAGTTTCCCGGAGTTTTAACAAAGGGACGCCCCAAAGAATGTACACCAAAGAAACAATACCACTATGCCTAATATAAGATTATGAAACGTTTTTTGTACCCCTTAGACCATATTCCAACTCTGAGGAGCATAAGCGGAGATGAAGAGACTAATCAGATTAGCGGTGGGAAGTTCCACTGGAGAGAGTTATTGGTGTGTTGCTGTCCCCCATTGCTTTCCTCTTGTAGCTTCCCTAGAGACGGCGAGGGATATTGCTGGCCCTCTCCCTCCATGACCTAAGGAGAGTTAAAACTGGAAAGCTGACATGTGCTTCCTGGAGTTTAGGGACACTAACATTTGCCTGAGTCATGTGTAGACACATCTAAAAGTCAGAGCCTAGCTAAAGTACTTTGCAGCAACAGAAGGAAAGGAGATTAGGGCTGGGAGCAGCCTAGCCTGCCTTTCCAGGTTAGGTAGGCGTGCATACATTTTTCTCCTGAGCATATCACTGAGTGGGGGGTAGATATGAGTATATATATTAATTATTTTTATTAAACTCTGCAATTGTTGTGCTGGCAATAATTTTGATCAAGCACTGTTTTAGGATCACATCCTAGAATAACAGCATTTCCAAGTCCCAGGCTGTTCTTCCAGTTTTATTGAGATATAATTGACTTATAACATTGTATTAGTTTAAGGTATACAACCTAATGATTTGATATAAGCATATATTGCAAAATAATTACCACAAGTTTGGTTAACATCCATTACCTCACATAGTTCCAAATTATTTTTTCTTGTGACAAGAATATTTATGATCTACCCTTTTGGCAAATTTCAAATATACAATAAAAAGTGGAAAATAAAAGTTCTACTTTTGTGATACTGGAAGTTTGTATCTTTTGACCACCTTCACGCATTGTTGGCCACCCCCCAGACTTCAGTCGTCTTGAAAGGAACCCTGCTCAAAACATCACATAACAAGGTGCATTGACATCAAGAAAGAGCGGTATAGAACAAATGGATTTCTAGAAGACAGGGTTAGAGGAAAGAGGTCAAACTGGGTCACAGATGGAAACTTCTGGTGGGAGACCCTCACAGGGGAATCTGCAAAGAACTCATTCATCATTCCATAAAGGAAAATGACCCAAGTCACTACCAGAGGACACCAACACATATTATTAATGTAGCATGTAAGATGGTGTCCTTTTCCCTGGTTTCCTGCACATATGGACACACTGAAGGTATCATAAACAAGAGCTTGTATGCGGGGGGTCGGGGAGCAGACAAGAAGACAAAAACATTTCTCTTCCTTACTCTGTGCCGGCTAAGCTGAGTCAGTCCTTGGCTGAATGAAAGAGTTGGGTAGGGGTGGGGGAAAGGCATGTGCATGGAGGGAGGATACAATTTGGGGAAGAGCATTTCAACTTTAATTAGATGGAAAATTTCTTTTTTATTTTGAAAAATATACTATTCATTTTCCTTGAGTTACTAATAAGCTAGTGGCATAAGAGGATAATCTCATAATGTGAGTTAAAGAATGAATAAAGTTGCTTTCTGCTTAGACAGATACAAAATATTAGCTGTACTAAAAACTAAAAATGCTAAATTTGAAGAGTAAAAATAAGGTGAAGGTTAAATTCAGAGCTAATAATATGTTAGATGGGGATGGGAGTAATGTCTGTATGAATGTTAAAAGTTTTATAACCTGAAGTGTTATAATGTATGCAACTTATAAACCAGTAGGATAAAAAATTAAAATATTGAGAGTCCATTGCAAAGAGAAAAAGTAAAGAGTGCTACATGATATATGCATGTAAATACTAATAAGAGCCTTATATTGGTCCCAACACAGAGTGGACATCCTGGTCCAATGCTCCCCTTGGCTAGATTGAATGACCTCAGTGTGGATGGAAATGTCCCTATTATCAATCTTTACTTCCAAAAGTAGGAGATAGACAACTTTCATTCCTAGACCCTCCCATGGGGAGGCATATGATTTAGATTCTGCCAAGCAGTCTCACCATTAGGAGTTTAGGTGAGGGTGTGAGGCACCCAGAGAAGCTGTTTTTCATGAGGTGGTTGCCTTCCAGAGAACTTGAAATTGGAAGAGTCCAGTCCCTCAGAGCTGACTTTGGTGAACCTTCTGGCATTGGATATGGAAATCATGGTGCCAGGTGCCAGGGCCTGTGGTATTTTCCCTTGAGATGCCTTCATCGTAAGTGTTGTGTTGCTTCTTGCTGAATAGTTGTGTAGTCAGTCTCCCTCCCCACCCTCAGAAATTAACCCTCACATGTATGATCAAAAGACCTCACTCAGTCCCTACAGGTGGGGATATGGGGATAGTCTGCAATAAATGATATTGGGAAAACTGAATATTCACACACAAAAGAATTAAGTTCAACACTTAACCCAATATATAAAAATTAAGTCAAATTATATGAAAGACCTAAACATAAGACTGAAAACTATAAAACTCCTAGAAGAAAACATAGCAGAAAAATTCATGACCTTGGATTCAGCAATGATATCTTAGATATGAGACCAACAGCACAGGAAACAAAAGCAAAAACAGACAAATAAGACTACATCAAATTTTAAAACTTCCGTGCATCAAAGGAAACAACAGAGTAAAAAGACATCTCACAGAATGAGAGAAAAATATATAAAAATTACATATCTGATATTGAGTATATAAGAACTTCTACAATTGAAAACAACAAAAACAACTCAGTTTAAAAATAGTCAAACAAGTCAAATACACATTTTTCAAAAAAAGATACACAAATGGCCAACAAGCATGTGAAAATATACTCTATATCACTAATAATTAGAGAAATGAAAATCAAGTATCACCTCACACTTATCAGAATAGCCACTATCAGCTATTTGGGGTTGTTTATGGTTCCATATAACTTTCTGAAATGTTCATTCTATATCTGTGAAATATGTCATTGGAATTTTAATACAGATTGCATTGAATCTATAAATTGCTTTAGGTTAATACAGATTGCATTGAATCTATAAATTGGTTTAGGTATGGACATTTTGATAATGTTAATTTTTCCAATCCATGAACACGGCATATGTGTCCATTTTTTGTGTCTTCCTTAATTTCTTCCTTTAGTGTTGTGTAGTTTTCTGCGTCCAGGTCTTTTATCCCCCTTGGTTAGGTTTATTCCTAGGTACTTTATTTCTCTTGTTGCTATAGCAAATGGGATTTTTTCCCCTAATTTCTGTATCTGACACACAAAAATAAACTCAAGGTGGATAAAAGACTTAAGCATAAATCACAACACCATAAAAGTCGTAGAGGAGAACACAGGAAGGGAAAATCTCAGATATTCCATGCAGCAATATTTTCACCGATATGTCCCCTAGAGCAAGGGACATAAAGGAAAGAATAAACAGATGGGACTTCATCAAAATAAGAAGCTTCAGCATGGCTAAAAAAAATCAGCAAAATGAAAAGGGAACCAACTGTATGGGAAATTATATTTGCCAATGAGACCTCGGAAAAGGTTTTGATCTCCCAGATACATAAAGAACTCACACAACTCCATGCCAGGAAGACAAACAATCCAGTTAAAAAATGGACAAAGGACCTGAACAGATACTTCTCCAAGGAGGACATACAGAGGGCCCAGAGACATATGAAAGGATACTCAGCATCACCAACCATCAGAGAGATGCAAATTAAAACCACAGTGAGATACCACTTCACACCAGTCAGAATGGCCATCCTAAACAAATCAACAAACAACAAGTGCTGGTGAGGATGTGGAGAAAAGGGAACCCTAGTGGCCTGTTGGTGAGAATGCAGACTGGTGCAGCCACTGTGGAAAACAGTTTGGAATTTCCTCAAAAAACTAAAAATAGAACTGTGTTTTTACCCGGTAATTCCACTGCTGGGATTATACCCTAAGAACCCTGAAACGCCAATTCAAAAGAACCAGTGTACCCCAATGTTCATAGCTGCACAATTTACAATAGCCAAGTGCTGGAAGCAACCTAAGTGCCCAACACTAAATGAGTGGATCAAAAAACTATGGTCCATTTACACAGTGGAATACTATGCAGCAGAAAGAAAGAAGGAACTCCTACCCTCCATGACAGCATGGGTGGAACTGGAGAGCATTATGCTAAGTGAAATAAGCCAGGTGGTGAAAGACAAATGCCATATGATCTCATCTGTAAGTAGAATTTAATCAACAAAACAAATAAGCAAGTGAAATATAACCAGAGACATTGAAATAAAGAACAAATTGACAGTGACCAGAGGTGAGGGAGGAGGGGGATAATGGGG
>PVJD01009181.1:0-65416 GCA_004026545.1 Mormoops blainvillei | reverse complement strand
GTCTAGCCTGGCAGACAGGGTAAACAATCACAAATAATCACTTAGGCACAGTTGAGAAAAGTGCTACAGGTAGAGGTCCAGGCGTGGAGAATGTGTAACGGGAAGGGAAAGGAGCTGATGAGTTGTTTTGGTCAGGGAGTGCCTCCCTGGGGAGGGCCTTGGCACTGAGACCCGCTGGATGACAGGAGCGACCAGGCGAGGAGAGGAGGTGCTCGTGTTCCAGGTAGCAAGTGGGAAGTGCAGGTCCAAAGGTCTCAAAGTGGGAAAGACCTTGATGAGTTTCCATCAGATGTGTCTGCCCTAGGATTCCCTTAAGCAAGCTCTTTCTCAGGTCATTTAAAAAGCATGCTTTGCACATTTCCAATGTAACTCACATTTTGGGAACAGGGGAATGAATCACCTGTGTACAAGTGAGGTACGCAGATGGGCCAGGTACTTGGGGGGGTGGCCTGTTCTTCTGTCCCTGCCCCACTTTGTGCCTCTGTGCTGTCTTCTGCAGCCATTTCTGTTGTGTATATGGCCCTCACCCCACCTTCTCCTTTCAAAACACTCTTCCTACCCCTCTAGCTATGGAACCCATGAGTTCTTCTTTTCTCTGTGGTCAAGTGTCCTGGGCTGTAGAGCTCCTACAATTCCCGCTACTGTTTGGAAATAAGGGTACCACAGAGTTTCTTGGGAAGAGTGATGATTTGTGAAGTTTATCTTTCAAAAATGAGACCGGTCTGTACGGGCTGCTTCTTGCCCTCCTCCCCGCACCCCCTGCCCCCCCAACTATAATTACTGAGAACCAGCTGGGTCGTACACTCGGAAGCTGAAGATGAAACCCAACGTTTTATCCTCCAGGGTCATGGCTTAGGGGGAGAGATGACACTCATGCAGTTTCTACAGCACTGTGCCAGGACACTGAATTGCGTGTGGCATTTCGTAGCCCCTGCGTCTGGGTCCTCCCAACTGGACTGACGGACAAGTGTGTATTCACAGACTAGTGATATGAAGTTTTGGAGGTTCTCCTGGAGGGATAACACTAATGTCCAAGTTAACTTGATTGGGTTGCTTTTCTTATGAATTTTTGAAACTACGTCCCTCAG
The DNA here is from genome assembly GCA_004026545.1 of Mormoops blainvillei. NCBI lineage: Eukaryota > Metazoa > Chordata > Mammalia > Chiroptera > Mormoopidae > Mormoops > Mormoops blainvillei. The sequence continues at coordinate 64,328 of PVJD01009181.1, read as the reverse complement.
GTGACACTCTCCCTTGATCCTTTAAAATGAGCTTTTCTTTGGTGCAATGGGGAGGGAGGAAGGAAGGACGTATTGTATAGCTGTTTGTAATAATTTACAGACCCTTCCTGGATGATCTTTGACATGTCACACTGCAGCAGTCGCCCTCAGTGTTCCCCAACATAATAAGGGGGTGGGTGAGCAGGTGTTTATTCAGTCTGTCGGTGCCGTGACTGGAGCCGGGAAGTGAGGCTCACTTCAGCATCCCGGGCAGCCTTCTCTCAGGTGCAACATGGAGGAGACACATGTGCTGAGAGCAGAAGCCTCCACTTTTCTATTTCACTCTAGCCTTTTGGCTCCACCACGCGCATGGACTTGCTCTCACTCAGCTCTGGGAAGAGCCAAGCCACGCTGAGGTGACCAACCATGGCCAAGGCAAAAAGGGAAGACGCCCAGAGCGAGGTGCTAGGACCATGGTTCTCAGACTTACATCTTTCTAATCATGGAAGGTCACTGCCGGGCTTGTCTAAAATGTGGATTTCAGTCTCCTAACCTAGAACGTTGTTCTTATAGGTTAAGGATGGGACCCAGGAACCTGCTGCTTAAGTAAGCGGTCCAGTGATTCTGATGCAGGCAGCTCTCAGACTTTACTTCCAGAAAAACCCTGGAGAATTATTATTCATCCCAAATAGTCAACACCGTTAGCTCCAATCAATATTAAAATTTTAGACAACAGGGGCATTTGTCTTTCAGTAAATTATTATGTGTACCTTGTTTTTCCCTTTGTCAGCAGGGCTGCCATTGACACAAGCGGAAAGAAAGGCCTCGCATCCCAGTGTGTGTCCGAAGAGGTCGTGTTAGTAGTCGTTGTCCCAGGGTGCACCTGAGGTGCAAGAGCACTGGACTCTTGATGTTTGTTCACATGAGCACAGTGGAACTGATGTGGGACGTTTTACCGACAGAGCCCCAGGGCATCATCTCCGCAAATTGTCCTCTCTCTGGAGGGGCCTAAACCCAGCCGCCTCTGGTCCGACTTTGCAGAATTGATAGGTTTCACGCACAGACAAATGGAAGGAACTTGGCTCTGACGCTGGCTTTAGTTTGCGGAGAAGCGGGTATTGAAGCTGATGTAACAGATGCGGAGTGGTGGGTGTGACATGGAATGTTTATTCACAGAGGACGCGTCCCCTGGGCATGGAGACACAGAGAAGGGCTGAGGGATGTGGGCTGCCCATGACAGTGGCTGCAAGTCCCTTCTGGGCATGTTAAATCCTTTTGCTTGACAGGGAAGATAGTTTTGGAAAGGTCAGAGGACACCAAAAACAAACCCTCATCAACGTTTAGAAAATTTATGAGGCTCAACAAGACGTGGAAGTATTTCTTGTTCTAAAGCCTCTCCATTGCCCACGAAACAAACTCTCAAACTTTGCCTTACCCCACATCGCTGAACTTCCGCTAATTAACGGCAGCTAAAATTGATGAAATCATTGCCAAGAAGGAGAGAGAAAACAGTTAAGTGTATGTAACAGACTTGGGGTCTTTCCGTAGCCCCATTGCTAAGGGACAATTGGGTAGTTTCTGGGTCTTTCTATGCTTACTGAACAGGCTTATTCCCTTGTGACTTTGATGAGCTTTGTTGGTTGGTGTCCAGCGCTTTTATTTGGCCAAGACATCACTTCCCATCTCAGCCGGCTGGCTTTGCCATGACTCTGAACCTGGTCTATAACCTTTGACCGGTCATCTTGAATGAGACTTCTGTCACTTTCAGTGAATGAGAGAATAAAAATGCTGTCCATGGTAAAGATAAAACAAGATAAATTGTGTAATTTTTGTATGACAGGCTTGGTAGTTTAAAATTTTCTTCCTACCTCAGAAGGACCTCTGTGTGTGTTTAAAATATATTTTCTTTTCTTTGTTTCCATGGTCATCCTGGACCTAGATCCTTGCCTTCCTGGTATCCAGGTCCTGGTCCATAGGTTAACTGGTTATGTTTGCTTGCTCATGTGTCATGCATTGGTGCCGCAGAGACTTACTGGTCAGGCTGCTCTGTCCCAGGTACTGTGTGGGCCACTTAGGAGGCAGCAGGGTGCAAAACAAGCCTGATTCCTGTCCTCTGGAGTCTGCCGACTTTTCGTCTGTAACAGAGTGAAGAAGAAGGGGTGGCTGGTGGTCAGGGATCTGCTGGGGGCTACTCTGCAAAGGATAAGACCTCGTCTGCAAAGGAACCAGAGCTGTCCTCGCAAACTGGACATCCAGAGGCACTGTGACCTGAGCCATGTCCCTGTGGGAAAGTAGCATAAGCATTCACCGCCGAGTCTGTCTAGTGGTCAGGCCGCTTCAGCTTGTCTCAGCTAGCTGACAGACGTGGGCGACCTCTGCTGTTATGTCTGGGTTTAGGGACCTGGGCACTGCCAACAGAAGGGTGCTGACCCTCGTAATGGAGGTGGAGTGTTTAGGCAAGACGGGACCTGGTGAATATGAATGCTGAGTGTGGGGAGTTTAGTCTTGGAGTGAGAGGGGGGAGAATCGCAGGGAAGAGTCCCTGTTTTCAGCAGCCCTGGATTGGTATGGAGTACATTTCGTTGAAGTAGAACATGTATAGTGCAAAGGGTGCCAATCCTAAATATACCGCTTGTACACTTTCACAAATAAAGTGAACACACCAGTACAGCCAGGTCAAGAGACAGAATATTGTCAGCATTCGAGAAGTCTGTCCTGTGTCCCTTGCAGTCACTACCTATCCTCCTCCCTGGTAAGAACTTCCTTCCCTGACTTACAACATCATGGGTCACTTTTTCCTGCTTTGATATTTTCATAATGGAATCATAAGGGTTTTTTTGGGGGAGGGGCTCTGGCTTCTTTTGCTCAACATCAACTTTGTGATGCATTGTTATGTGGCTATAGTTTGTTCATTTTCACTGTTGTGTACAAGTTCCACGGTGTATTTGTTTGTTTTATTGTGGGTGGACGTTTGGGTAGTCTCCAGGTTTTTACTCTTGTATAATAGCACTTTCTTGAGCATGTGTGTATGCATTTTTCCCCAGTACCTTGATGTAGGATCCATTGGTTATAAGATAGGTGAATGTTCAGCTTTTAGAGATGCGACTGCTTAGTTTTCCCAAGTGGTTGTACCAGCTACTCTCTCACCACTTACGTATGAGGCTTCGGTGGGGCAACATTATTGCTTTTCCTTCCTGCAGTCTAATGTGTATGTTCAATTCAGCAAAATGTATTGAGCATCTATCCCATTTCGGTCAGCTTGCCTGCTCTTATGGAGCCTGTGGTCTAGTTGTGGGAGAAAAACAGTGCAGAGATTAAGATACAGCAGTTGGTTGTAAGTTCTACAGACAAAAATATACATGCTATTGTAACTCAGTAGGAAAAGATAGCCTCTTCAATAAGCGGTGTTGGGAAAACTGGATATTCACATAGAAAAAGGGTGAAATTGGACCCCTTCTTATACCACTCACAAAAATTAATTTGAAATGGATTCATGATTTAAGTGTAAGACCTGAAACCATAAAACTCCTTGAAGAAAACATTAGGAAAAAGCTCCTTGACATTGGTCTTGGCAATATTTTTTTAAAGATATACCAACAGTATAAACAACAAAAACAAAAATAAACAAGTGGGACTGTATCAAACTAAAAAGCTTCTGCACAGCAAAGGAAACAATAAAACATAAAGGCAATCTATAGAATGGGAGAAAATATTGGCAAACCAAATATCTGATAAGGGGTTATTACCCAAAACGTATAAAGAACTCATACAACTTCATAGCAAAAACCAAGTAATTAGATTTAAAAATGGACAAAGGACCTGGATAGACATTTCTTCAATGAAGGTATGCAAATGGCCAACAGGTACATGGGGTGATGCCCAACATCTCTAATCCGAGAAATGTAAATTGAAACCACAATGAGATGTCACCTCCTACTTGTTAGAATGGCCATCATCAAAAAGACAAGGGATAGACACTGGTGCAGATGTGGGGAAAAGGGAACCCATGTGCACTGTTGGTGGGAATGTACATTGGTACCACCACTGTGGAAAACAGTGTGAAGTGTCCTCCAAAAATAAAATATCAAACTACCATAAGGTCTCATGACCTTACTTCTATATATCCACAGGACATTATCACAATCTCAAAAAGATATCTGTACCTCATATTTATTGCAGCATAATTTATAATAGCCAAGACATGGAAACAACTTAAATGTCTTTAGACAGATGAATGGATGAAGAAAATGTACACACAAATGGAGTATTATTCAGTCATAAAAAGAAGGAGATCCTGCCATTTGCAACAACATGGGTGGGCCCTAAGGGCATGATGCCAAATGAAATGTCAGACAAAGAAAGACAAATACTGCATAATCTCACTTACATATGGAATCTAAAAAAGCTGAATTCATAGAAACAGCGAGTAAATTGGTATTTGCCAGTGTGTGTGGGGGGGGCTCGAATGGGGATATTTTGATCAAAGGGTACAAACTTCCAGTTATGACATGAATAAGTTCTGGGGACCTAATGTATAGCATGGTGACACTGGTTAATGTGCATTGTATACTTGAAAGTTGATAAGAAGCAAAACATTAAATGTTCTCACCATAACAACAACAACAGCATGGCAATCACGTGTGGTGTGAAGGATGTGTGAACTTTACCTTGGTAATTATTTTGCAATGTAGTATTTAAAAATTTTAAAAAATACATTTTATTGATTATGTTATTACAGTTGTCCCATTTTTTCTCCCCTTTATTCCCCTGAGCCCTGCACACCCCTTCGCACGAGCATCTCCCCCTTCCCTTAGTTCATGTCATGGGTCATACATTTAAGTTCTTTGGCTTCTCCATTTCCTATACTATTCCTAACTCCCCCTGTCTATTATGTACCTACCAATTATGCTCCTTACTCTCTGTACTTTTCTCCCCATCCTTCCCCTCCCCATCCCGCTGATAACCCTCCAGTGATCTCCATTTCTGTGATTCTGTTCCTGTTCTAGTTGCTTGCTTAGTTTATTTTTGTTTTTAGGTTTAGTTGTTGATAGTTGTGAGTTTATTGTCATTTTACTGTTCATAGTTTTGATCATCTTCTTTTTCTTAGATAAGCCCCTTTAATATTTCATGTAATAAGGGCTTGGTGATGATGAACCCCTTTAATTTGACCTTATCTGGGAAGCACGTTATTTGCCCTTCCATTCTAAATGACAGCTTTGCCAGATAGAGTATTCTTGGATGTAGGTCCTTGCCTTTCATGACTTTGAATACTTCTTTCAAGTCCCTTCTTGCCTGTAAGGTTTCTTTTGAGAAATCAGCTGATAGTCTGATGGGAACTGCTTTGTAGGTAAGTGTCTCCTTTTCTCTTGCTGATTTTAAGATTCTCTCCTTATCTTTAATCTTGGGTAATGTAATTCTGATGTGCCTTGGTATGTGCTCCTTGGGTCCAACTTCTTTGGGACTCTCTGAGCTTCCTGGACTTCCTGGAAGTCTATTTCCTTTGCCAGATTGGGGAAGTTCTCCTTCATTATTTGTTCAAATAAGTTTACAATGTCTTGCTTTTCCTCTTCTCTTTCTGGCTCCCCTGTGATTCAGATGTTGGAGCATTTGAAGTTGTCCCAGAGGCTCCTCAGCCTCTCCTCGTTTTTTTGAATTCTTGTTTCTTCATTCTGTTCTGGTTGAATGTTTATTTCTTCTTTCTGCTCCAAATCATTGATTTGAGTCCCCGTTTTCTTCCCTTCACTGTTGGTTCCCTGTACATTTTTCTTTATTTCACTTTGCATAGCCTTCACTTTTTGCTCTTGTTTTCCAACCATACTCAACCATTTCTGTGAGTGTCCAGATTACCAGTGTTTTGAACTCTGCATCTGTTAGGTTGGCTATCTCTTCATCTCTTAGTTCTACTTTTGGAGCTTTGATCTGATCTTTCGTTTGGGCCATATTTTTTTTTGTCCCTGGCATGCCTGTTAGATTGCAAGGAGCGGCGCCTTAGGTATTTCCTGGGGCAGGACAACCCACTCACTGCCCTGTGGCACTGTATGTGGGGGAGGGGTCCGAGAGGGAACAATGCCACTTAGTTGGCTCTTGGCGGCTTTCAGTCATTTCCCCCACTACCCACAAGCAAATTGGACCCTTTTGGTGCTGGTTCCTGGGTGGGTGGGTTTGTGTACATTCTAGGACCCTGAGGGCTCCTCCAATGGACTCTCCTGTGAGCTGGGAGTTTCTCCCGCTTCTGCAACTACCACAGGTTTTTACAGTTAGAGGTTTTGAGGCTTTCTTTTCCCACGCTGGAAACCTAGGTTACACGGTCTGTCTCACTCCCCTGTTGTTCCTCCTAGTTTATCCTCACATGCAAATGAAGGACCGCCAGCTGCTGCCTCACCCTCCTGGTCCTCCAGCCACCACCTTGCCGCATCCCCTCTGCCCCAGCTTCCCGTCTCTGTCTCCACCCCTCCTACCTGTCTGAATGAATGTTTCTTCTTTAACTCCTTGGTTTTCGGACTTCCATACAGTTCGATTTCCTGGCAGTTCTGGTTGTTTTTGTTTTTAAATTTGTTGTCCTTCTTTTGGTTGTGAGAGGAGGCAAAGTGCCTCTACCTATGCCTCCATCTTGGTCGGAAGTTGCAGTATAATATTAAGTCATCACAGTGCACACTTTAAACTTACACAATGTTATATGTCACCTACATCTCAGTAAAGCTGTGAGGGAATCAGGTAAAGGGAATATTTATGCCCTAGCTGTGGATTTACCTTTATTCTTTTGACTTTAAGCTGTTCTTTTCCCAATTTAAAGGAATAGACAGTTTAAAAAGAATTCAGAAGCTAGAGAAAAAGAGAAATAAATCACTTCCTTCCCATATGCAGCCATTGATAACAGTGTTTTGGGGGTCCGTTTGCTTCCACATGACTTTTTAATGCCAGAGTTTTTATTTTCATGGTTGACATCATGCTGCTGGTGTGATTTGGTGTTCTCTCCCTCTCTTTTTGTTTAATAACAGAGAATGAACATTTTAGTATAGCATGATGCTCTTTGTAAATAATGTTTTAATGGTATGTATTAGTCCAGTGAATGTATATACCACAATATACCAAACTAAAATATCTGACAGTAGACAATTAGTTGTTTCCATTTTTCCTTATTCCTCTAAATAATTACATGGTGAGTGTTTTGGGCACATGAGTTTCTATAGTTAGACTTATTTCCTTACAGTATAGTCTCAGAAGTAGAAATGCATGATGTACTGGCAGATGCATTTTAAAGACCACTCCTGTGTGTTACCACGTCGTCTTGACTCTACCCCAGAATGATAGAATGCACATCTTATGCAGCCTTGCCAGCACTAATTCTCAGTGATTTTCTTTGTAAAGAAGAATGTGATGGAGCATGGCATGCCATGTGCAATTACTGACTCGGCAGACTCGGCACAGCTGGGATGATGCACGCAAGCATCCTGCCTGGGAGGAGCGTTTCCCTGGCCCCTCTTGAGTTTGTCAGGAAAATGGGTATGAGAGACCCCCAGCTCCCCCAGAGCTGGGGAGCAGACGCTGCTGCCCTTTCTCACACCTGTACCTGGCCTTGTGAGTGCTTTGCAGAGCCTGTCCTCTGCAGAGTCCTTCGAACTCGTTGTGGAGGCATTAGCGAATCCCAGCCTCGTTCATAATGAGGAGCAGCAGCAGATGCTCCAAGCCAGATTTCAAGTCCAATTGCTGCTGACGGCTCCCCTGCTACCGCGCAGTGTGCAGATTCTCTAATGCCCTTGTGGTAGAGGAGGGCGAGAGGAGATCATTAAAACCCAGCTCCGTCTGCACCACGGCGGTAAAGTGGTTTCTCCTGTTGAATACAGACAAGGCCTGGGCCCCGTGTCTCAGTCTTCATTTGTGTTCTAGACATCTGGCTGATTTTCATGGCCCCGTGTTTCCTCCCACCGCCTCACCGCAGGCCTGTCTGGTGCACTTACCTCAGAGTAGGCAGGGAGAAGGGTTTCCCTGGCTACTGCCTCAGCACCACAGACAAGACATAAAACACAGCCGTTCTCTGGGTTGGTCAGCTCTCTGGGAGCTCTCTGCTGGTCTAGAGCAGTGGTTCCCACCAATGGGAGGTTTTTACTCCCTGGGGCCATTGGCAATGTCTGGAGACATTTTGACTTCTAGGACTGAGGGTGGAGGTGGGGGTACTACTGGTGTCTAGTGAGTAGAGGCCAGGGGTGCAGCTAAACATCCCACAATGCCTGGAACAGCCCCGCTCCCCTTCCTCAAATCACTAGCACCATGGTTGAGAAGTGCTGGCCTAGAGATGTGGCTGCTTCTTTTATGATTATCATTTAAAAATGTTAATTATTTCCTTTTAGAGAGAAAGGAAGGAAGAAAGAGAGGGAGAGTAACATCACCCTGAGAGGGACACATCGACCAGTTGCCTCACCATACACGCCCCAACTGGGGATGGAACCCGCAACCCAGGCATGTGCCCTGACTGGAAGTGGAACTGTCAGCCTTTCACTTCATGGCATGACACCCAACCAACTGGGCCACACCAGCCAGGACCTTTTTTTTTTCCCCTTTAGTGCAAGGTGTAGTCCAGGTGGATGAAACTGAGGGTGAGGGGCATGTGATGAGCCATTCTTTTCATTAGTCACTTAAGAAATAAACATGGTGGGCACTGTTCTGGGCTGTGGGGCACAGCCCGTACAGGAAAGAGACAAGACTCTCTGCCCTCACGGAGCGCGTGTGCTAGGCACAGGCTCCTCTCGTTCTAGACGCTTGACTTCTCCAGAGTCGAGAGGAGGAAGGGTCAGTCACATATGTACATTAATCTTTTTATCCTCAGGCAATCTGATGCATGATTGCAACCAATCAGATGTAATAAAAACCATATAATTTTTGTTATTTTTACCAAGACGAACAGCCATAGGGAGTTGTGAAAGATGTTGTGTATTTACCTGCCAGTCCCAGTAAATCGGCTGCACTGTGAATCAGAGAGGCTGTTTGATTTTTGTTTCCCTGAAGGGTGAGAAAATGCACATAAAAATATTTCTCTTCCCCAAAGAAGTGACAGTCTCCAGATGGATGGGTTGGTTACTCCACCTTGAATCTTGTCTCCCACTGCCTCTTGGGTAGGAACCATTATTGCCAACAAGATGGTCCTTGTTCACAACTCACTTCTTTCTCATATCCTGCACAGCAAATTTTAATGATCTGCTCCTCTGAATTCTGTAGCGGCGACGGCCAGTGCCACACAGTTCTGCATGCGGGAGCCTGTTGCTCACAGTGAGTTCTGGGCTTGTCTGTCGCAGGTGCACCTGGACTGTCAGCTCCTTCATTCTGGACATTGGCTCATGAATCCTGGCCCCTCTGAGGCTACCAGATGACCAATACAGGCTCGAGGAGGTACCAGGAGCCTTTTCCCTTTCCCTGTGTTATCGGAGCCTTTAGGAAGGGGAAGGGGAAACAGCCCAAAAGAAAGCTATCAAGCCCGTTTAACCTCCCAGAGAATATCGGGTCAGGCCTTTCCTTCTGGTTTGAGTAGTCTTCGAGTGAGCCCACGCTGAGTCCATGTAGTCGTGGAGATGGGGAGAGTAATGTCTCTTACCTCTTTGGATGTTTCTATAGCTTCTATTCATGGATGTGAAGACTTTGTTCAGGATTACAGGGTGTACCGTGTGCTCTGCCCCATCCCTGCGCATTTCTGCCGTGTCCCCTTCCCCTCCTAAAGACCACTCTTCTTTTTCTCCTTTATTCTGCGTCCTCCTCAAGGCCCACCAATTCCTGTCCCTAATGGCCAGCATGGGTTGCTGTCCCTGCCCTGTCTGGTCTCACTCCTGGGGAAGGTTGGACGTCTTAGGCGTGCATACAAGAGTGGAGACAAAGTCTTCTTTTTGGTCTGGTCTGAAAGCTCCTTTCCACTTTGAAGATTAACTTCACACCGACAGAACTCCAGTACGATGCTGACTTAAAAGTGTGTCTTTCTCCTTTCCAGCCGTGAGTTCTTGGGCCCACTGAGTTCTTGGGCATACTATAGGGGACGTGGAAGAAAGAGAGGAAACCATTATTGCCACGCCTCTGCTCCTCTGTCCACAGCTCTGAGGACCCTTCCTGGCGGCGCTTCTATAGACCTGCAGCTGACTTTACCATTCTGTTCTAGTTGTCTAATATACGGCCTTGAGACCCAAAGACATCTCTCGCAGTAATTTTTAGATACTTTTCTTCATAGTTTTAAAAATTTTGCACACTCTTCTCTGCTCTCCTCAGAGTCAGTATTTATGTGAGGTGTTTTAGAGCATGCAAACCCGACCTGCGGAGTAGCTGAGCCTCTGCAGAGGTAACAGAAACATTGCCACACTGGCAAGAGAATCCGCTTCTGTCACATGGACAAGGGAAACAGGTAGGACCTCCATTTCTGCAGTTATTTAGGTCAAGCAAACTTTTGAGTTTGAGGGGGACTAGATCGTCTTAATTACTGAATGCCTGTGTGCTAGGCGTGGTGCCTGGCCCAGAGTGTGGACATCTTAGACTAAATCTTGTCCCCAAGGAGCCGATGCTCTTCTTGGATAGACAGGTGAATGTGAGTTAATGCAGGGAGCACAGGATGCCGAAGGCACCCCAGTGAGGATCAGGTCCCGTCGGGAAGGTCAGGGGGGCTCGCAGGAAGAAGGACGCCTGCTGTGGGTTGTGCTGTGCCTTGTGGGGAAGATCGGATGAAGGGGGCAAGAGGAAGGCTGTTGTGAGTCGAGAAGTGTCTGCAGAAGAACCTGCTCCTCAGATAAATCCCTGGGGCCCACACGGCCACGGCTGTTTAAAGTCCCCTTTACAAATGCTTAGTCAGGCAGCCAAAGAATTTCCAGAGGAAGCCCAGCCTTTCCTTCTGTCTTCCAAACATTTGGAGAAGACCCGATTCATAACCCGCACCTACAGTTCTCAAAAGCTCTGTTCTCATTGCTGGTCAGGATACTTTTATAGGACAGCCCGTGAAACGCATCTCCTCCTCTTCCTTCCTCATCTGCCAGTCATTTCTTAGGCAGTTTGACTCAGTTTCTCCTGGCTAAAGACCTCCTGCCTTCTTCTAGCTTCTTGGGTTCCTTCCTAATGCTTGACCCCTGGGCTGGGAAAGACAAAATTGTTCTTTAGAGGGCATGGGGTGGGTAACATGGAAAGGGAAGAAGGGGAGCCTTATGTGCTAATAAATCTCCTCTCTCACGCCCGCGGTCTGTAGTTTGGCTGCTCGGCGTACCCCCACCCTCCCAGTAGTGCAGTTGAGCCCTGCCCCACTTGTCTGGCACACAGCATTTTCACATATCCTAATCACCTCTCTCCCCCTGTAGGTGTGCCATCTTTGTGCAGAGAAAAACAGCTAAAACTCTAAAAGAAGGAGGAAGAGCGCATAATAGGATTAGTTTGCCCGTTGGTAGGGCTGATTAGAACTGATTGGCTTGGGGTGATATTGATTGTCTTTTGAGAATTATTTCAGTACTGTGTGTGTGTGCACGTGTGTGCGTGTGCGTGTGTTATAAGGAGAGCAAACGGGAACAGCTGCAGCTTCCGGAGACCAGCCAAAAGCATATGTCCCTGCTTACCAAACATGTATGGGCAACCAGTTTATTGAGAAGTCTCAATTTGGGAAGTAAACACAAGTCAATTTTGTTTATTTTTAATTGCTGCTTTCCCTTAATAACATTTTGGACAGATTCCATAGTTTTTCATCATTTTTAGCTTTAAAACGAAGTCCAATTGAATTTAAAACTTCCATCTCATAGCAGATTTGTAGTTTTCTCTTCCTCTTCACCAGCACGGTCTAAACTTGTGGCTTGAGGAGTGGTATGGGGCTGAATAGCTGACATTATTTAACCCCTTTCCTTTCAGGGTTGGTGTCAGATGGATTCTCTGGAGGGCCAGGCAGGGGCCTGATACCACATAACTGCTTGAAGTGTTGCTTTGAGTCCATATTAACCTCTTGCTTCCTATCCCCTTTCTATCAGTAAGGATAGGCTAGGTTATGCTGCAGTAACAAATAACTCCAGAAATCATACTTTTAACTTAAAACAATGAAGGCTTATTTCTCCCTCATGCTACATGTGTTATGGGTTGGTAGGGGCTCTGATCTGTGTTGTCCCCAGGACAGCAGGTGGATGAAGGCTCCATCCCCATGTAGTCACAATCACTGGGGCAGGAGGAAGACTGTGCAGCAGAGCCTTGCCTCAGCGACTCAGTGCATCTTCTTAAATGAGTCACCATTGTTTCTGAGCAAAGGAAGGCACATGGCCAGACTCCACATCAGTGGGACAGTTAGGGTGATCCTACCATGTACCTGAAAGGAGAAGAAGTCATGTGGTTGGCCAATGACAGCGATAACATCCCAAGAGCATCCTGTCCTACATGTCTGTCTATCCCTCAGCATTATGCTAATAATGTTCTCTCACCTGGCAGGTTATTTCCATGGAGGGATGCACACCAGATGACGTTGGTTGGGTTGCCTTCTATGTTCTTTTGTTTCCCAAACTCTCATCTTAACTGCCCTGCTAAAGAGTGCGGAGAGATGTTTCCCCGGCGCTGCCCCTTCTCTCCATTTGGCCAGGCCTCCTGAATTCTCTCTCCTCTGTTCAGTTAGTCCCAGGGTAGATTACTGAGCCCACTACCTGGGAAGGTTTCCGGTTGGAGAAACAAAGATTCCCCTCCTGCAGTGGCCTTGGTGTTCAAGCCTGCTCCTATAATACTCTCATAAAGCGCACTCAAGAGGGACTTGGCATGTCGCTGAGAACCTTCCACGTTACAAAAGGCTGATGACCACCTCCTCCCCTTCCTGTCCCCTTCTCACTGGGACTGGGGAGCAGGGCCGGGTGGGGTAGTGCTGGCATCAGCTCCGCCCCTTTGTGAGAGCATCTAGGTGAGAGTTGTTCTTTCACACTTGGAAGCTTGTTGCCTGACACTTCTTTTTAAATATATAGGAATTTGGTGCCAAACTTTGTTCTTAGATTTGTGGGGCAGCCTGAGTCCCACTGAAACAACACACTCCTGATAGAAGGGGCTTAAACCTCTGCTTGACCACATAGTATGTAGTTCATGGAGAAATAGGAACTCTTACTAATAAACTCTAATTTCAGAATCCTCTAGGCTTGCAATCTAGCTTTTGTTGGTTAGCACTGGAACCTTTGCTGAATGCAAATTTCTTTTCCTGTTCAAATTAACTAGGGCCTTGAGAAGAGAGTGTGTTTAATTTCTCAAACATTTTATTGGGTCATTTAATTTAAGTTCCATTTAAGGTAGAACCAGTGATTATTTCAAATCTGAATGCCCCTGATAGGACTTGGATGTGATTATTTTTAAATTCCCTTTCTGGGCTATGGATGCCAGTCTTATCTCCTGGAGACTTTGAGTCTAGCCACAGTGATTGGGGCTCAGGCCCTTGTGTTCGGTTTATCTTATCTGTTGGTGGATGACTCTAGCTCACTGATCTTTGTTCTAGGAATAATAACTGCTGATATTTATTAAGACTTAATGTGTGCTGGACGCTGTTCTGAGACAGCCTGGTCACCTTTTTGCTGTGTGTTAATTACTTCTCCCTCTGTGCATGTGTTTACCCATCACAGGAGTAGACGCTCAGTAAGCATTTATTGAAACAGCAGAAAAACTGGCCAGTTCATCTGTGACCTGTAAAGTGCTTTTGTGCCTCTCCTATGGCTTCAGTTCCATCCGGATTGATGCCGACTTACTGGTTGAAGGAACAGGAGATTTCGGAGCTCTGAGGGATGCCTTAGCCAGCTCCTCTCCCATCCCCCCTTTTCAAGAAAGCAGGCTTCCCTTTCCAAGACTAGAAACTTTAAATCAGTGCTTCTCAAACTTTAGTATATACAGGGTGGGGCAAAAGTAGGTTTACAGTTGTTCGTATGGAAAATAATATGTTAATTAATAAATAGTAATACAAAAATAAACTCTGTTTCACATACTCACAAATGTACACCTATTTTTGCCCCACGCTGTATGTGGAAGCCGGGGCTCAGAATCATTGTGTACATAAAACTAGTTTCCAATGCAAGGCCTTGGAACTTCATAACCTAAATCTGTAGTGATCTTATACAACGTTAGCTTTTTCCCCAAAACATCTAACATTCTGTTCTGTTGCATTTTTAGGTCCATAGATAAATGAGATAAAATGGAACATAAGCTTAAAAGGCTTTATTGCTGGTTTAAATACTCACAAAGCCACAATCTGCCACAGACAGATCAGAGTCATGTGGTTAAATGTGCAAACAATTACTCAATTTAATTTCATCGTGCAGAAGTTGAAAAACAAGCTGTAATCATGGTGGATGCTGCTCATTTTATTTCAAAAGCCAGCATTTTTTATGTTCCCGACCGGACTTTATTCTTGGCCACAGAGGAGAGGGCTCCCGTATCAAGCATGCTAATTCACAGGGCATTAAGAGGGCCTACCTAAGTAAGGCAATGGCTGGGCCTCTCCTAGAGACCTGCCTTTAAAGAGACAGGGTCCAGGCTGAGCCACTGCCCAAATCCTCGTATTGGACAGTCACGCCCCACCGCATTGAGTCCTGGAAGCTCATAGAATCAGGAGCCTTGGTCATTAGGTGAAGCCATGCCAGGTAATATCCTATCTTTATCACAGGCTCCAGTGCTCTGCCAAGACCTGGGACAAGTTACTCAGCTTCTTTGTCTCATTTTTCTCACCTGTAAATTGGAGGTTACAGTTGAACCTACCTCACAGAATTAACATGAGGAATAGATGAGAGGGTATATATTAAGCATTTAGCACAAGACCTGGCAAATGTGAAGGCTAGTAACCTAATAGAGAAACATCTGTGGATTAGTTATTTATGATTGTATAACAAGTGACCCCAAAACTTAATGCCTTAAAACTGCAAGCACTTATCCTCTCATAGCTTCTGTGGGTCAGGAATCTGAGCACAGTCGAGCTCAGTGACTCTGCTTCTCACCGGCTGTAAGCAGAGTCTCACCCAGGGTGTCATCTGAAGACCCACCCGAGGGAGGATCCACTTCAGAGTTCACTCACATGGCTGTTGGCAGGACCAAGTTTGCCGGGGGCTATGGGGCTATGGGGCTATGGGATCCAGTTCCTCACTGGCTGGTGACTGGAAGCTTCTCTCAGTTCCTTGCACATGGTCGGGGCCTCTCTCTGGGCAGATTACAGCATGGCAGTTGGCTTCTATCAGAGAAGCCAATGTAGCAAAAGAGGACACCTGAGAGGGAAGCTACATTCTCTTTTTCTCTCTGTTCAAAATGAGTCGCCAGGCCCAGGCCACCCTTGAGGGGAGGGGATTACACAAGGGCATGAACACAAATACCCAGAGGTGGCGAGTATTGCCTGTTACCACCTGGGAGGCCAGACTCTTCACAATGAGCTTCCAGCTCTCCCTGTCCTCCTTTCAACAGTATCTGAGCACCTGTTCTGTACCGAGCCCTCCCTGCACAAGGGCCCTGAGAATTCGTTGGAGAACGGAGACACGCCTTTGCCTTCATGAAGCTGATAACCTAGCAGGGGAAACAGACAGTAAAGCAATAAGACAAATTATTATTGAATTAAAGTTGTGACAGGTGCTACGATGAAAAAAGTTCATCATGTAAAATTGCAGGAAGAATGCGATCCACTCAGATTCATGCGGGAAGGCTTCCCTGAGGAAGAGAGCCAGGCTGAGACTAAACGGTGAGGAAGAGTTAACCTGGCCAAGGGCAGGGCCAGGAAAGAGGGTGGAAGCCCAGACACCGAGGAAGGAACTGCAGGAAGGCTGTGAGGATGGATGTGCCCAGCCCACGGCGGGCTCCGCGGGTGGGGCGGTGGGGGGGGGGGGTGGAGGCGGAAAAGTGTCCAAGCAGCATCAAACCAGAAAGTTTCTAATTGGCCCCTGTTCTCAACTAAATTAAATTCACAAAACACAGTTAAGATATACTGGCCCTCATGATTTTGGTGAGCTCTACAAACAAACGACCACATAAACAGTTAATAAAACACTTTAGTCTCAGTCTTCCAGACCCTCAGACTTTCAGTGTCTTGGGGGTTTAGGGTTATTTTAATAATATGTCCAGGCTTCCGTAATAGAACACACTGTCCCTAACCAAAATCCGACCTCATTCTGATGAATTATCGTGAACCAGAAGCACTCAGAACAATGAGGACTCTGTCTCATTCCATTTCATTAAATTCAATCAATGCTGCTGAGTGACTCCTGGAGTCAGAGGGGATGCAAGAATGCTGAGTCATGGCAGAAGTAGACAGAAACACTCCAAATAAAGATGCTTTTCTGTTCCCAAGGTTAGAAAACAGACCCAGAAACAGATGCAGTCTGTGAGAGTTTAAATAAAGAACTTTCCTCCAAGGTGTTCACGTCTGCTCAGTGCCCTGTCTTGCTTACCAGCAAGCTGCCAGTTCAAGTGTCAGACGGCCACAAAAGGACACATCACAATATGTCTGAAATCTAATGCATTTGTACTGGGAAGGAAATTACGATAAATGGCCTACATTGTAATCCTGTGGACAAAGGGCCATCTTTCCTATTGACGCTGTGAATACCCTGTTACATTGCTGGAAGTCGGTACATACATAATAATGCAATTAAAGTTGGGGGGTTGGTGACACGTTTATTGTGCAAAAAAAAATTGAGGGTCAGCAGTCAGCCGCCTCTGGGACCAGCACACCTCCAGCTCGACTTCCCTCAGACCTGACACCAGGATGGAACGGCAGGGTAAAACCCACAGACAGCAAAGCAGAGGCTATCCAAGTTCCGTGATTTCCTGGGGGAGAAAGGGGGCCTGCCGGCAAAAGTCCCTGACAGGCGGTGCAACCGCCCACATTGTTAACAGCTTCATCAGTGATATTATGCAGGAAGGGAGTCCAGAGTGACAGACCAGGAGAAAACAAGGAAAGAAAAGCTCGGTAAGCTTTTAAAGTAGCTTTAGGATACCGGAGGCCCCTAAATTTAGTTTGTTGGCTGGCAAAACAAGCTTCTGGCTGGAAGTCGAGAGCACTGGATTCCAACCTCAACTGATTAGCTCTTCAGCCTTTAGCAAACACCCTCAATTTACATAACAAGTGATTATTGAGTGGCTACTATGTGGTCAGAGCTGAGCTGGCTGTGAGGTTGACACAAAGGAAGTTAAGGCTCCATTGCTGCCCTCAAGGAACTTAACATTTTAACTTAAGACAAAAACAAATATGTAATAAAATCACCAGAACCATACTGTTTCCCACAGTGGCTGCACCGCTCTGCATTCCCACCCACAGTGCGCTAGGGTTTCCTTTTCTCCACATCCTCCCCAGCACTTGTTGTTTGTTGATTTATTGATGATGGCCACTCTGACAGGTGTGAGGTGGTCGGTCATTGTGGTTTTAATTTGCATCTCTGATGATTAGTGACATTGAACATCTTTTCATATGTCTGTTGGCCGCCTGTATATCCTCTTTGGCGAAGTGTCTATTCAGGTCCTTTGCTCATTTTTTAATTGGATTGTTCACCTTCTTGGTGTTGAGTTCTGTAAGTTCTTTACATATTTTGGAAATTAATCCCTTATCAAATGTATCATTGGTGAATATGTTCTCCCATTCTGTGGGTTCCCTTTTCATTTTGTTGCTGGTTTCTTTTGCTGTACCGAAGCTTTTCAGTTTGATATAGTCCCAGTTGTTTATTTTTTCCTGTATTTCTCTTGCCCTAGGAGAAATATCAGCAAAAATATTGCTACATGAGATTCTGAGATTACTGCCTATGTTTTTTTCTAGGATTTTTATGGTTTCATGACTTACATTTAAGTCTTTTATTCATTTTGAGTTTATTTTTGTGTATTGTGTATTGTGTAGGTTGGTGGTCTAGTTTCATTTTTTTGCATGTACCTATCCTACTTTCCCAGCACCATTTATTGAAGAGACTGTCTTTATTCCCTTGTATGCTCTTGCCTCCTTCGTCAAATATTAATTGACCATACAGGCATGGGGTGATTTCTGTGCTCTCTGTTCTGTTCCATTGATCTATGTGTCTGTTCTTATGCCAATACCATGCTGTTTTGATTTTGGTGGTTTTGTAGTATAGTTTGATATCAGGTATTGTGATCCCTCCAACTTTGTTGTTCTTTCTCAAGATTGCTGAGGCTATTCAGGGTCTTTTTTGGTTCCATATAAACTTTTGGAACATTTGTTCTATGTCTATGGAGTATGCCACTGGTATTTCCTCAAAAAAAATGGAAAATGGAACTGCTTTTTGACCCAACGATCCCATTTCTGGGAATATAGCCTAAGAATCCTGAAACATCAATTTGAAAGACTTATATACTCCCCTATGTTGATAGCAGCATTATTTACATTAACCAAGATGTGGAAACAACCCAAGTGCCCATCAGTAGATGAGTGGGTAAAAAAGCTGTGATTCATTTACACTGGGAATAGTACATGGCCATAGAGAAGAAGGGACTCTTACCTTCTGCGACAGCATGGATGGACCTGGAGAGTATTACGCTAAGTGCAATAAGCCAGGCAGAGAAAGACAAATACCATATGATCTCACTTATATGTGGAATCTAATGAACAAAATAAACTGAAAAACAAAATAGAAGTAGGCTCATAGATACAGAGAACAGACTGACAACTGTCAGGGGACCGACACGGCAGGGGACTGGATGAAAGAAAGTAAAGGGATTAGCCAAGGAACTTACACGTATAACTCATAGACACAAACAACAGTGCGGTGACGGCCAGAAGGGAAGAGGGGGTGGGGGCCGAGGGGAGGTGGGCAAAGGGGGGAAGTGGGGACATCTGTAACGGTGTAAACAGTAAAAATAAAAGAAAAAATAACCCCCTCCAGAACCTGCCAGGAATGACTCTTGTTATTTAGCCCTCAGAGAGTTGGGAGCTAAAATTTTAAGTGCAGGAGCTTTTAACAGTTAAGTGCTTTTAAAGTGGAAGCTTTCAGAAGTATACTATCTTAGCATTTACAGAGTTTTTCAAAGGAAAAAGAAACACAAACACGGGTTCTGCTGGGTAGCAATGAGAATTATAGAAAAAAAAGTTGGAGGGTCTCATGGTCAATAAGCTTGCAAAACAATGGGTTGAAAAATTAAACAGGCTTCTTTACTGTAAGACTTCTCGAGCCTATAAAAAATGAACGTGGGCTGCGAGCATCTGATGGGGAACATGATGTACTTCTCCAAAGGAGCGTTTTTCTCATTAAGGTTCCGTGCCGTGCACTCTGGAGAGATTGTGCTGTACACTCCTCTTTCTCCTTAAGTAAATGCTCTTGATGACTCAGAATGGTCTTCCTGTGGGTGGGAGTCGCTGTGATGGGCTGCTAATGCGGATGAGAGGAAAACACCTCCCTGCCCCCGCCTGGCCTTGCACAATGAGCTGCGTCAGGCGGCGCTCTGGACAGCGCCCAGTCAGGCTCCATGACTGACCCGGCTGCGAGGGCGAGCTTCCAGGGCAGCACGGCCTTGCTGCCGTAGCCTGGAGTCCAGAGCTGCCTGGGACTACCTTTCAGGACCTAGAGCACTCCTCTGATCCCACCCTGCCACGGCCCCTACCCCGCCGGGCTGCTTCACTGCAAGTTATCCTCCACTCGGGAAAGCCCCACCACCACCTTTAGGAAAATTCCAGACCACATTGGCCTTTTCCTGCTCCACTCGAAACTCAGACGGCCTACAGGATGTTCTTGGCCCTTACCTGGGCGCTGCCTCCCGACACTTGCTGTGGTTCCTTTCATGATCACTGTCCTCTCTGACCACTTCTTTATGGAAGAATTTGTGGGCACATCGTCAGCTAATACAAAGCTAGACTCTGTGTCGCCCTGCGACACCGAGAACACAAGCTTTTACATTTCTGCTGATTGACCAAGAGAAAACTTAAAGAAAAATGCAACATATTGATATGAAAAGAGATCAGCCAAGCTTGGTCAGAAGCCCGGCATCGGCCCTCCTGAGATAAAAGCTATGCTGTCTGTCTTATCCTTGGGCGCAGTGTGGGCAGCGAGGCTGTCCCCCTGCTGTGAGAAGGCCAGATGTGAATGGTGGTAGAAGAGGCCACAGGTCCGCCTGGAAAAGGTTTCTGAAGCAGTGGCTGCTGAGGCTGGGGCCACTAAGGCCCCAGCAGGCCCCGACAGGGCCGGTACTCTCCGAAACCTGTCTGGTGGCTCCTGCCACCCACGAAGCCATGTGCTCTGCAGTGTTTGGGGACAGCCTTGGTCTAGGCTCCCAAGAGGCAGGAAAAAGGTCTGCCCGATTAAAGTCACTGGTCCAATCGATCACCAACAGTGAACAGCAAGCTATCCTGGCTCCCCTCTCTCTAACCCCTGAAGGAAGGGTCTGCCTGGAGGAAGCGAGCAGAGGACTGATGGACTTTCTCCGCCTCGTGGGAGGCAGTGTGCATGATAGCTAGGAGCATGGGTGTCTGGGGACCGGCCACCCAGGTCTGAATCATGGCTCTCGGGAGAGGAGCCAGCTGTCCTTGGGGGACTTGGTTAACATTCTGAGCCGCAGTCTCCTCATGGAAATTGGGTTGAAAATGTCCCTTTGTCACAACATTGCTGTGAGAACATATGAGGTAACTGCATGAAGCACCTGGCGCAGCACCAGGCACATAGTGAACACTCGCTGAACATTGACCACTATTAGCTACCACTTTCCCCGGCTGCTTTGTGCAAAGTTTGCCTCTGCTCAAGCCTCCAGCTCAGGCTGAGCGTTCCACAGCCACCCAGGGTGCTGCTGGCCTGGTCTACTCAGATGATACATCCTCGAAAAAGAAAAAAAAATTCACGTAATTAGAATGGTGAATTTTGCTGCTCTCCCTACCAAATTATAATACTCCCCAAAGTCAAATGACTTGTTTACTCCGTTGCTTTGCTGCTTACTAGCTGCAAGAACTTGGGCAACTTCCTCAACTGTAAAAATGCAGGTGGTAGGTAATAGCAGGTAATAGCACTCCCTGTGTTCTGTTGTTGCAAAGGTTAAATGGAAATGTATGCCAAGTGATCAACACCCAGTGAATTCTCAGACAAGGGTGTCTGCTAGTACTACGTGTGTGGCTACGTTCACCAGCCAGGAGAAGGGTCCAGCATTGCTGATTTTGCTGCTCTAGTGTGGCTAACAAACGTTGCTGGAAAATGCAGGGCCCTGGTAGCTCTTGTGAAAACCCAGAAGCAGTCCCTTTACCACCCAGGATAAACAATGACGGCTTCTCAGGGCCAGCCGGGGACCAGGAGTCAGTCGATGAGACACGGGGCAAAAGGCAGCCCAGCCAGGGAGGGCTGCTCGCCGCTGCAAGGACCAGAGCACCTCCTCAGGGCTGGCGGGACCTCGGCACGCCCTCCGCCTCCAGCAGGCAAGTGAGAGGCTGAGAACAAGGGGATCGAGCAGCTCTGCAGCCTGACATCAGCACAGAGGTAACCACATATCCAAGGGCTCTGAGGGCACAGAAATAAGGGGCAGAGTGATCTGTCCAGGTGGCTTGGGCAAGAACGGGGAAGAAAGCAGCCGACATAGTGAGCAGAGGGAAGAGCGATGAAAATGTCCCTCAAGTTGCGAGCTGCCACCCCGGACTGGGGTTCTCTCTTCCCTAAGGAAATCACCTGGGGTTCTCTCTTCCCTAAGGAAATCACCTGGCGCTGAGGACTCACCGCCATGAATTCGTGGGCGAACATGCCCATCGTACTAGTCGGGGGCCGGGGGCCCCGCTCGAGCACTGCCAGCCAGACCCTGGGCACGCTCGGGGTGGACCTTAGGAGTGGGACGCTCAGGAATGTTTGGCCTGGGGCTGCCGTTCTCCAGAGACAGAGGTCCTGGTCAGACAGGGTATCCCTGTTCCCGCCTTCCCTCCTGACACCCCTACCTCCTAAGCTCGTCTAGAAAGAAGGGAGATCTGCTGGGAAAAAGGGGGCCCAAACCTTATAAGGATGTAGGAGACCATAATGCAGGGAAAAAAGTACAAACCTCTCAACTACACAAAAATGCTCAGTGTGGATTAACACTTCACTGAGACCTCGTGTTTTGCCCATCAGGACAAAAATCCAAAAGGTGATAACCCAGTCTGCTTACCAGCTAGAATGAAGTACGCATTCGCATACATTGCTGATAGGGGTATTAGCTGGGGCAACTCATGGGAAGGTAGTGTAATTTGGCAGCACCTGTTAACGTGACCAGTGCATAGACCCTGTCATACACCCAAGCAAATCGACTTCTGAAATTAACCTACAGATACCGCTGCACATGAGTGTAATGATGTTTCCATAAGATCATTTATTGGCACATTGTTTTTAATAGCAAAACATAACAACTCCAGTTTCCACCAATAGAAGACCAGGTAAAGAAATTAAAGTAGATCCAGACAGTGGAGTGTATATGTGGAACTTAAAAAAAAATGAAGACTCAAAAGATAAGTGGGCAAAATTTGTAAACGGACCATGGAAAAAGACACAAAATATGGAAAAGATAATCAACATCACTTGTTATAAGAGAAATTAAATTAAAACTACACCGTGCTACCATTTCTTACCTATCATAGTTGCAAAAGCTCAAAAGCCTCATCTCATATTCTGTCAGCAACACTGTGGGGAAGCCAGACTGTCAAGTGCTGCTGGTTGGGGTGCCACATGGTTCAGGCCACCGAGGAGATTTAACGCCACCTCACAGAACTGCGCGTACCTTCACTCTGACCCAGCAATCCGCTTCTAGGAGTTTACCCCAACGATATAACGCCACGAACATAAAACAACAGATGCGCAACATTATTTACTTACCTTCACGAATATGCCAGAAAGTGTTGACACAAGCTAAATGCCCGGCCATAGGAGATTAGCTCTATAAACTACTATAAATCCACACAGTGGAAAAATTCTGCAGCCATAGTAAAGAATGAAAAAGATCTTTGTTATCTACTGTGGACTCTTTCTAGGATATACTGTTAAGTGGAAAAAGCCAGGTGCAAGAGGGATACATACATACATACAAAGGAAATGAAAAAAAAATACTTATTTTTCTAGAGAGAAACACAGAAATAAACTAGAAGCTAATAAAAATGGTCACCTGTAGGAGACAGGTGTAAGAGAGAGCAAAGGATAGCTATAGGGAGGGAGATTGCTAAGTAGACTTTTTTTTATATAGGTCTGATTTTAAACATGTAAATATTTTATGTTTTCAATAAGTTTTAAAATGACAAAAAAGCAAACTCTAACATTGAATACAAACATCAGTAAACCTAAATGTATATTAAAAAGGTAACAAAATCACTTAGGAAATAAGAATTTGTTCAAGAATTTGAATGCACTATTTTGACTATAAATCCTTTTGAGACATAGTTTAAGGACAAAATGAGCTGCAAAGAAATCTTGAACATTGTAGGTTTGTGCTGTGTGGTGTGGCGCTATAACTCCTAGACTCTGGTGTGTATAGAAGAATAAATGAGTAATTGTATAGATGTGCTGTGGTATCTTGGTACTTATCATTAACTTGTTCTGGAACTTGTGACAATTGCCGAAACTGATGAATACCTAACAAAGAAGCATTTTCCCTGGTGGGGCGGTGTCATGACTCACACAGGTACTAGCAAGTGCAACAAGTCCCAAGCAAGCACCGAGTGCTGAAACACTTTTTCTCAACAAAATGAGATGACTACAGGGTTTGACAAGTTCTCAAGCCGAGGAGTCCTGAGGTCTCACTGTAATTGGGAATCAGGGTTCTCATTGTGGGAAAAATAGAGAGCTTTATGGCATCTTGCAGTGTGGTATTAGATTTAAGTTGAAAGTATCAGTATGAGCTCATAATTCCTACCTGCATGCACTTAAAGAATCTGAAAGTAATGACAAGTCCCAGGAGTGACAAGCACATCCAACACCCAGACTGTGGTTTCTAAATACCAGTTCTCATTAGAAGGATCAAGGACTCTTTGAATAAATGTCTGATTCCAGCACTAGGGAGGAAGAAGTACAAGATAAGCCTGGAAACATCTCATGCCAGAAAGGGAGAGAGTAGTACCCTTTAGGATACAGGAGCACGCTTGCGTGGATTCCCACAGTCAAACTTGATACAACTGGAGCAACAAGAGGAATGATGATAACACATCTAATGATAACAGACTGAATTTTTAAACATTCATGTGTCCACAGCGCTGCTGTGCCATAATGTTATTAAAAAGGTGGGGTGGGGGCAGGGCAATGAAGCTCTTCTTTATTGAGAAATACTAGCTAAAAAATACGGAAAGAGTACAAATGGAAAATCATCACTTTCTAATCCCCAGTCTAATAACTGATATAGGCAAGGACCATCAATGAGTGCCAAAACCATTCATTGCGTAAATGATTAAGAACAGGATATTCACATGATTTCAAAATTCTAACCCATGAATTATTTATTGAACACGAAGAGCATAGAGTGCCTTTGCAATGAGGAATCTGGCTGACTCCGCCTTAACCAAGACATCAAACCAGGCCTGCCTAATAGTGAAACAAATGGCTTAGGTGCTTTATGGGGCACATCGGGAAGTACTTACCATCACCCATGTGGTCTTCTTGCCAAAATGTCTAATTACGAAGAAGAATCAGAGGAGGGCAGAAAAGAAACAGATGGGGAAAAGCGTATTCACTGTGTACTTTAAAAAATATTTGAAAATATGAGTAGGTATTGTTTACTAAAAAAAAGTGAACATTGATTTTTAGAAAAACAGAGGAACCTAGAAAGTGGAAGCAATAGGTCAACGAGAGAACTTTGGAGCCTTCAGGGGGCCCTGATCTTTTCCCAGAGGTGTCCTTGGCATGCAGCACGTGGTCTCCTCAGGCTGAGCGGGGGTAGAGCAGGTATAGGGCTCAACAAAACTTGTCGAGAGTGTTCCGATTTTGCGTAGTCTCGTTTCCTGGCAATTCAGCAGTTTTTTGTTTCTTCTAAAATTTATCTTAAGGAAATACTTATAGGGATGAACAAAGGTTTTATTACCAAAAACATTCATCACAACATTGTTATAATAGGGAGAAACTGAAAATATCCCAACTGTAAACAAACAAACAATACAGGCCTATTTAAGTAAATTATGGTATACTCAGAAGATTTGGTTCAAGTATATGCCATGGCACAGAAAGATGTTTATGTAGCGTTTTAAAATGAGAAGGGCATATGCATTACATGATTTCATTAAAAATTGTATACAGGTAGGAATATAAAGGCATAAAGCAATGTAGCTGTCTTTGGCTGGTGAGATTATAGGTCCTTTCTTTCCCCCTTTTGTTTATTTTTTAAGATTTCCTCAAAAAATGAGGCTTTATAAACCACTCAGAGTTTGGGGACAGTCACTTATGCCTCCAGCTCTTGTAACATTTCTCAGTATAACTTGCGGTTGGAGCAGGGGATGGGGGGTGTGTACAGCCGGCTGGCTGGGACATCAAAGCAAACCTGCCAGCCTGCCGACAACTCCTAAGAGCAGCTCTGCACTGGACCGTGACAGTGCCCCCCACTCACTCCCCAGGGAATGATCGCACTTGACAGAGTGCCCCTTGTCAGCTCAGACAGCACCTGAAGCTAAGGACTGCTGTAATACACTGACAGAAGCAGACATCAGCATATTTTTATGGCTCTGGAAAGAAGGATGCTGGCTTCATGTCACGAAGCTGAAAATAATGCCAGTTTCTGTCAGCTTGCTGGCCGCCAGTCCAGTTAATGCAATGAGGTTCACCTCCGTTATCAGCACAGCACTCGTAAGAACATAGGTTTGGAGTCCAACCCAGATTTGAAGCTCCCCATCTTTTCATTAGCCCTTGTACTAGGCAAGTCTCTTCGTGGCTCGGAGGCCCGGGTTCTGCTGAGATCTCTGGCGGAGCCCTGACGAGGCGAGCTGTGCATGGAGTGTGTGGTACAGATGTTTAGTATACAGGGGTGGGCAAAGATAGGCGTATGGTTGTGGGTGCGTGAAACAGCTTATTCTTGCATTATTATCATTCATTAATTGTTGTAGTATTTTCCATATGAGCAACTGTACACCTGTTTTTGTCCACCTTTGTATACGTTCTTCCAGAGACATTTTCAAAGATCGAAGCTCCTCTGTTGCCTGTTTTTCTGCCCTCTGATGTGCTTGTGTGTGTCCGGCCTCAGCATCGGGGTTTGCCAGCCGCTTGAGCACCGTGGGGCTGCACCGTAATCCCCTCACGTAGGCTCACTTCATTCGCTGTGGGTGATGAACAAATAACCGGCCGTGTACAGATCGCGAGTAAGCGCTGGGTATAAAACCT
Source organism: Mormoops blainvillei (assembly GCA_004026545.1). NCBI lineage: Eukaryota > Metazoa > Chordata > Mammalia > Chiroptera > Mormoopidae > Mormoops > Mormoops blainvillei. The sequence goes on along the minus strand of PVJD01009181.1, from coordinate 38,145 downwards.
ATATTGAATATGCTTCGAATGAGACCTTATATTCTGGAAACATACTTGTGTGTCTGATAGTAAAAACGCCTGACAGTTCAACAGAACTCTTCCAGATAAACAAGAATCAAGTCTGGGCTCTTCCGATAAGATTGGTTTACAGTTTGTCCAAAGGATAAGCTTGTACGTTGGTCTTCATGTTGCTAAGAGAAGGAGTTTGGATGGAACTTGGATTTTAAATCCGAGGCTCTGCCCCGCCCAGCGTTCCGCGGTCGTGATTCGATTTTGTTTGCAGCTGTCGTCACTTTGGCAGCCTTTTGACACGGGAGTTGTTTTCTGATCTCAGATCACAAGTGAATTAAGTGAGTGTTTGGTTTGGTAGTCTCTTCAACCATCTAAATTTAGAGAGATGTGCTCATTTAGATTGGTCACTTGTATTTTCTTCATGGAAGTATTTACGACGATAACCAAAGTTGGTGACCTGGGTGTGTATTAGTTACATCCTCCCGTTCAGTCCCGGCCCTGGGGTCTGCTGTTACCTGCTACGCCCTGCGTCCCACTGGCCTCCCCAGCCCTGCTCTCTCCTGGCTTCCTGACCTGATTGCCATCTCCGTGTTTCTGTCTAGGTCCTGTTTTTCTCCTCAGCCTTTAAATGTCGGCGATGTCCCAGGGTTCCTGCCTCAGGCCTCTTCTTACTTTATTAATCTCTCCTGGGTAAATTAATTCACTAGGAAAGCTTTCGCCACCACCTATGTGCTCACACACACAGGGCTGTGCCCCCAGCCCTGGTGGGAGATTCATTGTACTGATCGTGCAGTTGCACAGTGACGTCTCCACTTGGATGTCCTCTGCTCGATGGCAGTTCAGACGCAGCACACGCAACTCTGAGTTCCTCCTGCCCCTCGTCATTGTGAGTGGTACTGCCTTCCACCTTGCACCCCACTCTGTGGGCTGGATGGGGGGCGGGCAGACAGACCACCCACCTCCTTTCCCTATCCCCATCCCCACGCCTGTCCATCATACCGCCTGTGCTCTCAAATTATCTTCTCTTTCCTGGCTTCTTGTCATTCTCTTAATTTAGCCCCTCCCCTCCCCCATTTCTTGCCATGCCATCTTCAAGCCAGCTTGCTTCCAGCTCTCTCTTTCTGAAATCCAAAGATGATCCTGTCATGTCCCTGCTTGAAATGCTTCAGTGGCTCCCCTTTGTCCTCCAGATAAAGTCCAGACCTCACTGGGGGCTACAAGTCCTCTCTGCTCACCCCTTTCCCCCCAGCCTTCATCAGTCCCTGAGCTGTACCCCACCCACCAACCACCTCGAGCCACCTGTAGTTCCCCAGACCTGACGCGTGTTGCTGGCTGGTGCTCCTTAGGCACGCTCTTCCTTGCACACATGGTCTCAGCAGGAGGGGCTGCTTCCCTCCAGGGGACACTGAGCACTGTCTGAAGACATTTTCCGTTGTCACACGGGAGTGGGCGGGAGGGGGAGTTGCTACTGGCACCTAGAGACTGGAGAGACCATTGTCGCTCAGTTTCCTAAAATGCACAGGACTGCCTCACAGTGAAGACGTATCTGGCTCAAAAGGTGAGGTGTGCCAAGACTGAGAAGCACTATCATACTGCCTGGTGAGAGTTTTGTTTGTTGGTTTGTTTTTTGTTTTTCCCAGGTCATGCACAGCCAACCTCTGTAGCTTTCGACTTGCTTTGTAACCTTGGGCAAGTGACCTATCTGCTCTGGGTCTCAATTTCCTCATCTATAAAATGCAAGTAATGATGATTCTATCTCACATATATGTTGTAAGGATTAAATGAGTGAAGAGTACATTGGGACAGTGTCAGGGACATAGTAATTGCTCAATAAATGTTAGTTACTGACACTAGCATCATTATTATTTGGTCTGCTTAAAAATTTTTATATTTTTGACCTGCAAAGCAGAGCTGATAACTTCTTCCTTATGTTATGCCTGGACTGTGAGTACCTTGCGGAAATGGTCTCTGGCTTGGTCGTTGCCACAGCTCAGTGTCTGGTACAGGGTAGGCACCTAATAAACATTTGCTAAATGAATGAATGATTTCATTTGCATTTATTTTTATATTATAAATTCAGGGTTTTCCACTGGTGCAAAATCAACAAAATACTGACCCTGTTAAGCAGGGCTTCATAAATGTTAGCTATTACCATGAATATATAACTATAAATATAATTTGACATTATATATTATTACCTAGTATATAATTCTCTGTTCATATAATTCTTAATTTTCAGTTTTTTTTTCTCATTGAGGTGTTTTAGTGTTAACTCTTCACTACAAATTCATTTTCCTCATGAAGGCTGTGGTGGGGGAATGGCTTTGGGATAGACCATGGGTCCCTTGGCATTAGCGGCAGTGTGCTGCCGGTGGCCCAGGACATGGTGAGGTGGCCACATGCACCTGGGGACTCTTTTCCTCAAGAAACTGATGGAAACCCAGGTCTTTCCAGCTCACCTGGCAGATGATCCCTGGTGCTGGAGGGCCCCTGCCCCTGCTCTAGCGGGAGGGTTGGGATAGAGGCTTGCGAGTTGCCTGGCTGACCTTTCTGAGTGCTAGGCTCTGGGAAGTTTGAGTGGAGGGTCAGAGCTTAAGCAGGGCTTTATCATGCTGTGGGCTTATGTCACGGAGGTCATCTGACTTGGCAGTAGGGTGCTCTGGGACTTCTGCCCGACACACTTCTGCCCCCATGGCTCCCGCCTGGCACATCCTTTCTCAACCTGGAAGACTCCCATTCGTTCTCCATGGCCCAGTTCAGTGTCCAGTTATTATTGGTTCAGCCATTTTTTTTGGTACATTGACTATATCTTAGACACTGTTCTAGGCTCTGGGGAAGCAACAGCGAGTAAAATAGGCCAAGTTCCTGTCTACGTACAGCTAATATTATGGTGGAGGAGTTGGACAGTAAGCAAGTGGACATGTCAGGTTATTTCAGAGTAGGGAATGATACTGTCAAGATAGTGCGTCAGGGCGGTGTGATAGAGTGTGAGGGGAGGTGGCTTTCGAGGGGGTGGTCCGGGAAGCCCCTCTGAGGGAGGGACATTGCAGCCACCCGTGGGAGGAGGTGAGGATAGACCTCACCAGGCAGGAAACAGCACATGCAGAGGCCTTGATGCTGGAATGAGCATGATGTCCTTGTTGACACTTCCTTTGTTTCTTCTGGTGAGTTAATTGGTTTTTATTTGGCTCCTAATCCGCTTAGTTCATCTCTCTGAAGTACAAAGCACACTGCATTGTAACCTGCGTGTGGACATGTTTCTTCCCATCCCTCATCCTTCGCTGGCTCTCTTAACCTTTCGAGAACACTGTGTCTGAAATGAGGGCAGTTAATGGCACCAGCGAACATTTATTAAGCCCCCGCCGAACAACGCTAGACACTGGCCTAAGAGCTTTGAAGACATTTCCTCGTTCAGTACGCACTGTACCCTCGCGAGATCGATTCCACTCTACTTCTCATTTTTCAGATGAGAAAACTGAGGCACCGGCTAAATTACTTGCTGGGAAGTGGCGGAGCTGGGGTTCTGAGCCAGGCAGTCTGACCATGAACCTGCCCCTTGACCAGCGCACCATCTAGCTTCCTAGCGCTTGCGGCACACAGGAGTGGGTCTGACCCAGGGAGGCCTTTGTCACCCAAGTGTGTGGGCCGCAGCCTCGTCTGCATGCAGTCACAGGGGCCCCAACAACCTGACTGGCTGGGGGTGCAGGGCTCTGGCTGCTGCTAGGGAGACAGCAGGGAGAGCGGGCGTGGCTGCTGCCTCCTAAAGCCTTTCTCCGTCCTGGCTGTCGAGGGTAAATGAGCCCGTTAGGAACAACGGGAGGAAGTTCTAAAACAAGAAGTTCCACCAGTGAGAAAGAGGACTCGGGGCGACCCAGGGGCCAGGCTCACGGCGCCCTGGCCTGCGGCCCTTCCCACATGCTCTCGCTCCCGGCTTCATGAGCAGGGGCAGGCCCAGCAGGGAGTAGGTCCCCTTGGCAGGGTGAGGGGCTTGCTTCTCATTCTGCATCCTGTCAGGACCTCGGGCAAGTCTCCTTGCTGTCTGAGCCGAGCTTCAGTTAATGCCGATGATGCCAACACTGGCCTCACAGGGAGTTTGAGAATCACAAGAGATGATGGGATGTGAAAGCGCTTTGTGTGCGATCAAATGCTACGGAAATGGTAGTGGTTTTTAGTATTAGATCACAGACAGGTTTGCTGGGACATGTTTCTGAATTATCTGAGGGTTTCCTTTATTGTCTCTTCATCTCGTTAGCCCCAGTAAGTGAGACTTGGCTGCATTTTGCTGTTTCCTAGTTAGGCTCAAATTCTCTTAAAAGGCAGCGCCGCTTTTCATAAAGCCTCATTAGAGTCAGACACAGGAGCAGAGCGCAGACACAGGCCCGAGAGCAGGATGTGGTTTATGGCCTAAGCCTTCCAGAGACTCTCTTATTTCCACCGCAGTGGAATCCCAGCCATCTGACCCCTCTCTCCCCTGCCCTTAACTCCCTAGTTAGGGGACTTTTATTATCAACTATGACAGCATTTCAAGGGACTGCCCCCAAAAGCCGCTTCGTTAATGAAGACATTTCTGGAAGTTTCTTTTCTCTCTGACTCTGTGTTTGGCAAGCTCCCCATTGCTTTTTCCCCGTTTGATATGAGCACATACAGCACCCAGCTGCCAACATTTTAGATGCAGATGATTTAAGAAAAACTAGAAACTCTGTAAGTCTAGACTCTTGAAGATCTGCCTGAGCATCGCGTACCATTAAACAGGTTGTCCATCCAGGGAGGTGAAATTTCATGGATCTTCCAAGACACGGATTGATTAGTTAATTATTCCACTCATTTGACAAACTTTATCAGGCACCACTATGTGTGAGGCACTTTTACAGAAAATGGAGAGATAGAGGTAAACAAGATTGGAAAGGTTCCCGCTCACCTGGGTGTGTAAACTTTCAGTTGGGATGCAGACAACAAGCCACGCTTTTAGATAAATTAGAATTTCCGACGGAGCTAAGTGCAACTGAGAAGACATCGTGGGGCGACGAGCCAGGTGTGCCGGCGTGGTGCACCTCTCCTGTGGGCACAACGTTTAGATAAGAGTGGTCAGGAAGGCCTCACCGAAGGCCTAAAGGTCCAGGGCAGGCAGCTGAGTTCAACGCGGAGAAAGCATTCTAGGCAGAGGGGGCAGGAAGTGCGGAGGCCCAGAGGTGGGAGTGAACTCGACGAGTTTGAGGAATGAGAAGTCGTGTGTCTGGAGTTCGCTGAGTGGGCAGAAGCGTGGTGGGATAGGCAGGCAGGGCTTTGTGGCCAGTGTAAAGAGTTAAGTTTTGTTTGAAGTTAGAGATCACCTTCTCTACTCTTCATGTTCAGATGTGACAGGTAGAAACCGCAGAGCGAACTTGCCTGGAGAGTCCTTGTGACCCTGTGTTCCCTGCCTCTCTACTGGAGACAGTCCTCTTTGGAGGGCTTTGTCAGAGGGCTTCGTCCTCTTTGTGCAGGACCTGTCAGCTGACTGGACAAATTGGCTTTGTCTCCTGTCAGGTTGGGGCGCATGGGGGAAGGGCAGGGAGTAGCTGCTGAGCCCTACTCCTTAGCCGTTCGAGTCCCCGAGTGCATGAAATTGGCTGGTTCTTGCCTTGTTCCTTGATCTGAAATAGTCTTTCCGGAGGCCTCACGTCCTGGGGCCTTGCCCACTGCTCAGGAAGATGGTAAAGCAGGAGGGGCAGGGAGGCTCAGAAGAATCATGGCCAGTGACTTCTTCGGCCCGTCCCCACTCTCCAGCACAGGCTTCCCCCACGCCAGGCCGACATCTGCGGGCTGCCGCATCTTAATCTTCCATTTCATCCTTCAACGGACCTGCTTTGTTACTTTCAAAGACTGCCCACTGTTGGTAATTAAATCCACGCCTCTTAGCCGGGTCCTTTACGGTTTAGACCCACTTACTGCCTCATTCTTTCCCTTCTTTTCCTACACGGATTTGCTCCCAGGCCAGGCTCGTTTACTCGCAGTCTCTAAACACTGCATGTTCTTGCGGGAGTCCTGTGTTTGTGCGTGCCACGGCCCTCGCCTGGCGTGCCTTTCAATCGCCTGTGTTAACTCCAGGTGCACCTTGAATTTCCAGACCTGCCCCTCCAGGAAGCCTTTCCTGGTTGCTTTAGTTCATGAAGATCTTTTGTATATCTCTGAGCAGCTCAAGTGCTTATAGTTTTCAGTTGCAATAACTCACAAGGTAGTTATTGTTTTCTTTGTGACTCTCCCAACGTGGTATCAGCTCCTGAAAGAAGAAGGCGCCTTATTGGTGACGTTGATAAAAGTATCAGGGGTGCTAAACACCTGTGAACAAGCTGGAAACCACATGCACCTCTTTTAGGTCAGGGTGGGAGTCTACTCTAGATGAAACTGTCCAGAAAGAGGGAACGGAAGCATTTAAATTTCCAGGCCGTCCCAGTCCACTCTCCAGAAAGTTTCCAAGCTGAGCCCCTTGCTGATATAGCCGCTCCGAACTCCAGCTCTGAGGGTGACGTTTGTCTCACCCACAGCCTTGAATGAGCTTCTGTCGCTTTGTAGAGTGCAGGGGCATCTTGCTCTTGGGACCACTGATGGGAAAACTCCCCCAAGGCCTGGAGTCGGAGGTGCCCTCCTTGTCTGAGGAGGGAGGTCGGTTCTAGAGATAGTCGGGCCTGGTCACAGGGACTGTCTTGTTTCTGGCGTTGATTTGATGAATGTTCTTGCCTCTGACCTCAGGGAGCTTTCCCTGCCCTCGAATTTAGTAAGGAGCCTGTTTTTCGTTCCTCGGGGACCGTAGGACGCGCGCATGCGTACGCACTCATCTCGAGCAGGAGGCGGGCCTGCCTTGTCCCTGTCCTCTCGCCAACACACTGACTCAGTCCAGGGCGTTTAACCTGGCTGCCTGCTCACAGAGCCGCCCACCCGCTTTTCCTGGGAAATGGCAGGGTGCGGCCAGGCGCGCGGGGGGCCTGCTCGTTCCTCCTGGCATGTGTTCTGTTTCTCTGTTGGTGGACATCATTTCCGTGAGCACAGCCAAGTTGGTGAACCACCCTTACGGGCTTAGAATTAGTAAAACCATTCAAATCAGCATCCTCAGGTTTTGATGTTGGCATAAGCATTTCTGTAATATTACTCATTAGTGGGGTGGGGCGGTGGCTCATTCAGAGTATTTTTGTTTGGTGGCCAAGTGCTTCCTTTATACCCATAGATTACATGTATTTTCTCAGAAGGACACTGTGATATGCTCAAGAAAATTCGATGTTATCCTGTCTTTATTGGTAAATGCAAAAAACAAACAAAAAAACAACCCAAGAAGTAGAAGCTTACTCCAGAACAAATTTAGATGGAAGAAAATGAGATACCTGAAGAATAGAAATGTTTCCTAAATTTTATAGCGCCTGAGTCCCTACCATAACAACTTGACTGAAGGCCAAGACCCACTGACATTTTCAAGAAGAGTGGCCAGTTTTGCAATGGAAAGCACCCGGGGCTGAAAGGTGCTGCCCCAGGCAATATTTAGGGTTTTCTGTTTTTTAAAAAGATAGCTTCTCTTATTACAATGTAATATATATATTCATTATAGAAAATTTAGAAAATGGAGACAACTCTTGATTTTTTTCTTCTGAGACTCTTCCAGGCTTATCAAGAGAGCCTGACCTTGGAGCTGTTTTTGGAAATGATGACCCAAGATGGTAGGTTCTTTGGGAACGTTTTGCTGGCCCCATGCATCTGTCTAGAACTGTACAGTAAAGTGTGCCTGTTTATGTAGGTCCTCTGACACCCCATGGCCCGTGTCCTCTGAAACGCGTGGCCCTGAGCTCTCCACGAGAGCTCCGCCTGGACTGGAAGGAGGAATCTGTGGAGCGATGATGCCTCGTCCACAAAGAAGCGATCTCTCCTTAGAAGACGCGTCACCGTTTCTCTAAGTACCTGCTTCTGTTCCCTGGCAGTGCCCTGACTGCCACCGTTTTTCTTTATTTCCAGTAGCCGCTGAACAGGAGTGAGTCATTTCTGTGGATTTTCTCATTTTGTGTCCTTTGGTTTATCCCCCACATGCAGCTGCTGCTTTGTTTAGGACTGGAAGAGATTTATCTTGCTTGAGGAACAAATGGCTCTGTTTGTTTCTCTGAGACAGTTAGAAAAGCCAACCCATTTTTGTTGAAATAACAGGGATGTGGTAATTTGAGCGTGGACTCAAGTGATTTTGAATCCTTGCATCTCCAGTGTCTTTCACCCTATTTAGCACATAGTAGGTGCTTAAACAGGGCTAATGGAATTAAACACCAATGCAAACTTACTGGCTTATTTCCCTGTGTACAGGAAATAAGCCTGTGTACAGGACATGCGGTGTACAGGGCAGTCACACCGCAAACTCCAGGGACACCTTTCCCTACTCTGTCCCACCTGCGTGTCTGGATACAGCAACCTTGTCTAGAAGCAGCAGCAGTCAGGGCAGGGATGACATGCGAGTCACTTCTTGGTTCTTGGTTTGACCTCCCCAGTCCCTGGAGTGGCCCCAAGCCAGAGTGTTCAGGAGCTGCTCCTACTTTCCCACTGTCCACCCTGGTGTGACCCGCTGTCTCCGCAGGCCTCGGAGCATTGTCTTTGCTTGAGCTCGTCCTGCCTGGATAGACTCTGTCTACATTCCAGTCCGTGCCAGCGCTGCTTCCCCTTCATATCATTCTGCTGTAGCCCATTCATGTCTAGTTTCTCTGTGATCTTCCTCTGAAAAATTTATAAGGACCCCTGCAAGTGTCTGCTTGCGTGAGGGTTTCTGTTTAGAACCAACCATGTACGAAACTCCTCCTTGATAGTGAAGCCTCATCTTACCTAGTGATTTCTCTATCAGAGAAGTTGCTCTCGAATTTGTTTCCTCTCTCCTGCATGTCAAGCTCAACTGAGAAACCCCAGACCAGTAAATGGGATGAGCACAAGGAGACACTAGTGACTAAACAATTTGCAGACTTATTTTGTGCTCACTGAATAGTCTCTTGAAACAAGGGTTAATATAGCCCCTAGCAGATGTACAGTTGTTTGTAGTGTGTGTTAACGAGGAGTTTCTTCTTTCGATGTCAAGCGTTTTATATGGAAGTAGCATATTTTGTGTCATTTTACGATCTCGTAGATAAAATAAAATGTACACAAACTTCCCATTGGCTTTAGGTGACCCCTGGTTGTCTGCGTCCACTGTGGCATCCGTGACAGACATCTGCTGTAGTTCCTGCAGGTCATCATTGTACAGGCTATGGGCTCCGGCCCCATCGTTTATGATTACCTCCTTGGGGACAAGGACAGCCTCTGTCCTTGTAAATATCCCCAGTGGATATAATTATGCCAGAACATAATTCTGTTCAATAAATACTTGTTGATTCAGTAAATACACAAAAAGTCTTAAGCTCGTGGGTCAGAACACCTTTGGGTGGTTAAATAGGAAGATACCATGGGATTAGGGATTACTGAGATTCTTTAGCATTCACTATAGTTGGAGAATCAGAGGGAAGGCATAAAAGGCACATTGCCTCTTAATTTCCCAAAAGGGGAGAGGAAACCATGATATTAGTGAGCATTAAAAGAAGTGCAAGCAGCTACATAAATTGTGATGCTTGAGTTATTGGTTACATCTTGTGGTGCTATGAAATCGTGTTTCCTTCTGCCGTCGAAAGGAGAGCTGTGGGTACCGGGCGGGTGGGGTGGGAATCGCTACCAGTGTCCGAACACAAGGAGAAGCAACTGAGCTCCAGGGAACAGTGACGATCAGGGATGTGGACAGTCACAGAGGTTGCTCAGGTCCTCTTATGTGACCAGAATGGTGTATTAAGTTAGGCAGGGAAAACAGATTAGTCCGTGAATTCTAAGCTATGAAGAAAAGTGGTGGCTCAGATTCTGGGGCTGCAGGCTCTAGAGACAAGGAGCGACCTAGTGCGGCCCACATCGGCGCACACACCTATGGAAGGCGGCTTCTACCATTCCATGCTGCCTCAGGGCTGCACTTAGGCCACTCGCTCTTCAGCATTATCTTTATTAAGGCTCCGTGAAGCAGCTCTTTCTCTTGCGTGCCCTGTTAGGCCAGCATGGCCCCGTCTCCTAGGAGACATGCTTGGTATTCTGAAGGCAGCTAACTTAGTTTGATGCAGGCAGCCCGGTGTGTACAGTGCTGCCCTGGAAACAAAGCCATCTACAAGGAAGGATCCTCCTTGATGAGTTACCGTGGGGCTCTGGGAAAGTTCTCTCACCCCTTCTGGCTTCACATCCATCTCAGTTGGAGAAAATAACCTCTTTATTGTCCTTAAAATAAGGTGTTACCTGTCGAAGACCCAGATCTTTGAGGAAAGATGTTCTGGAAGATGATAGTGAGGCAGGGTTATCATGATGAAAAATGGGTGCATTATCTTGTGTAAGGTGCAAAGTCGGCTGTTAATGCTTCAAAACTTGGCTTCATTTCTCCTCAATTCCTAGCTGAGTGCACTCATCATACAAAGATTTGAGAATTGAACATGTATCTGAGAAAGCCCTCTAAGGCAATGGAGGTCTAGTTTGGTGGTAAATTTAATTTGGAAAAAAGAGATTATTTTTTGTATGTTATTTTATCTGGGACATAAAACAAAGGACAGATAGATTTATGCTTTATCTTCAAGTGCTCCGAATTATGTGTGACAGCTTTTCAAAAAGCTCAACTCCGAAGGCAAAAAACACACTCTCCACATATATGTGATTTGACAGCATTCTTGGCCCGGGGACTGGAGCAGGTCCGTCATTTATTGCTGTAATTCACCAGTTGTGATCATTTGTTCAATGGCCTTCATTGTATGTTTCCAAAACAAAATTAAGGGAAAACAGTTCTCATCATGCAAATCACGTAACTTTTATGTTTATTAATCCTCCCATGGAGGAATCAATATCCGCTTTTGAATGAGAGTGCTAATCACTGTGACGCCCTCTCAAGCACTGCTGGGAGAGAGTACTTTCAGGTTTTCTGAGGGACTCACCTCGTTACCTCGGCAGGTTGGAGCTCACTGTGTGCCTCCCCTGCATCAGCAGGGTCTTGAGGTGCTTGTGTGGACTTACAGGGATGTGGCACTTGCCTCAGAGTCTTATGGTCACGTAGAAGAGATTTCGAATGCCCCTTCACGTGCCCCTTCATTGACTCACATCTGAGTAACAACCCGGTGATCCCCTGAGCGTGTTTTGCACTCTCCTAGGTATTTTGGAGGATCAGAATCCACCCTGGAGGTGCCGGAGTTGGGGTAGGGACAGCTGCCCTCCAGACCTGGCTTCCTGCCTGTGGCTGAGGTCTCATGGCGTCCGTCCCCGTTTTGGTTGTCAGACGGAGCAGTCTTAGATCGAACAGACTTCACCACACTAGTAGAGACCAGTACGATCCTGTTTTCTCCTTTGAAGATTTATCTTCATGGTTCTTACTTACTCAGTCCTTGAATACAGTGTATGCACTCAGAGATTTTGTTTTTCCATACTTTTGCCCCTCTGATCTAAAATAATATCGGTCTTCTCTCTTGCTCGTGACATCCTTAAGCACCATATTTATCATTTTGGAGCCTAGTATGTGTTTGCATTAATCTACACACGACGTCTATGTTACCTGGAAGAAGTGAAATCCAGTGGGTGAGGGAACTTTACTGCAACCATAGTGGAGTCCTAAAACCACTCCTAGCAAAACAGGGCGAAATAAAACACGCAATGACCCGTCGACCCCCCTGTACTCCGCAACCGTGGTGCTGTTGTGAGGTTGACATCAGTGTCGCGGTGGCAACGCTTATTTCTCGGCTCTCCTGGGAACTCTCCAAGGTGCTGAGGAGCTCGCCCCGAACCTGCCCTTGAACAGGAGGAACACAGCCTCAAGTGGAATGAAGCCCTTTGCTCCTCGAACTCAATACGTTAGATTCCCGCGGCCGAGTTTTGCCACACTGCGAGAGGTAGTGAATCGAGGGTAATTATTCTACTGGTTTGCGTAAAATAATGGTTTTAGCTTTCAGTACGTTGATATTTTGGGCCCAGGTTCTCTTGGTCTCAGCTGTTGAGAGAGTTTCTCACTTCTGGGCTGTTTTTCGTAGACACGGCTCATGTGTACCTTTTTCTTTCCTTGTGGCTGCCCCAGAGGACCGCGGAGAGCTCACAGGGAATTGACAGTTATTTTTAATGAGAGGTGTATTCTCATTTGGAATCCTTTACACTGCTTTTTAGTGGAATCGGGGTTCGGGATGTGCCTCTGGTGCCGTTTGCAGTGGCAGTGAATTCTGTAATCACTTTCTGGCAGGACCAAATGGGCTTTGGTTCCGAGTTTTATTTCGGAGCAAGCCTTATTTTGCTCAGCACACCAGCTACTTGTGACATTTGAGGAAAACACAGACCCTCTAATATTTGTCTTTGGTTTGAATGAAGGTGAAAAACATGGTAAGGTGCAAAAGGGTTTTAAAATTCAATTTTTAGACTTCTCTTTTCCTGAAACTCAGACACATGTGTTTGAAAGTACCCTGGATTCGCAGGCTACTCGTGCTCTAGGGGCTCTCAGAAGAGAGGGAAGGCTTCCCTTTTCACCCGCACAGCTGTTCTACTTTGATACCAGCACCAGGATCAAAAGTGACATTCAATTTTATTTACATTTATGACTCATACCTGGGCCCTCAGAGGGCTAATAGTGCGAGAAAACAGACATAGCATAAATAATTGCCCATGTACTAAGGATGCCACGTAAGCAAAGAGCGAAGCTGTATACCTGCACCCAAATGCTAGTCACAACAATATAAGGACCACTGCAAGAACTGCGTCCTGGGAATTTTGTTTTCTTATCAAGAAATTATCCTTGGGAAATCGTCCTGGGAATTATCACGTAAGTATTGGATGGGGCATGTCACCCATGCATATTACAGTCTCAGTTATTAGATGTCTGCTAGAGACATACAAAATAAAAGGGGTAAAGTCTTACAAAGCTATCACATTTTAAACTTTGACCTCAAATCCACTTTTTTTATGTTCCCAAGTGGCAGCAGGCGATGACCAACTCAGGTGGGAGAAAGAGTAACTTAGTCACTTGGGATTTAATAAGGCCCACCCTTTCAAAATGACAGCTTTATAATAACTTGGTAAAACATTTAATTTAAAAATTTTTTTTCTGTGCAACAATAAGCCAGCCGAAAGGATACAAAAATATATTTCCTGGGCAGAAAGCTTATCTAACGAGAATATCATTGTTGTGATAAAAACACAGAGATAGCACATGGTGGGAGATTGTGTACTGCAAATGTAGATCCTTATGTATTGGTTTATTTTTACAGAATATATTTTCAAGGTTCTCCATTGGTTAGTGTTCTAAAATATGCAATTATTATAGTGTCTGAAGTTATTGTAATCTTTAGAACTAGAAAACATACATGCATATTTACTGAGTGAAAAAGTTACAGGACTGACTGAAGGAAACTAATATAAATGGGTGAAGCAAATCAGTGGATTCTGCTGGCAGCATTTCATGCACACCAGAAGTAACGTGCTGCAGTAGGATTAAGATTTCCAGTGGAGGCCTGACATGTGCGTGCAGGACCAAACAGTCTGAATGGGCTAAATCCATTTTTTATTCCTACATAGATCAAGGGAAAGAGGCTCACCAAGACGAGGCTTGTTAAATATTCAGATGAGGACTAGATTTCAAGGCGTGTTGGCAGGAAAGCACATTAGCAGGATCAGTAAAGCTCTTTCACATTTCTCTGTGTTTATTGTCACTAAAAGAAGGAAAAAGGAAAGGAGGTGACAGATGTCCTGCGGAGTTGAATACATAGTGAAAAGTACTGTGACAACATGGCATTCACCCCTGCGAAGGCTGAAACATGAGCTTGGGGCAACCGTGAACATGTGTATTGCAAAAAGTCACTTTTAAAAAATTCTGCCTTGTGCTGGAGTGCTTGGGGTAAGCAGAGGTGGTCCACAGTGCATCGGACGTGGGTTCTGACTGCAGGGAGCGTCTGCCTGCAGGGAGCATCCCGTAAAATACGAATGGTACATAAATCAGAAAGAGGGCGCTGTTCTGTTGTAGAATAAGGATCAGGGAGAGAGAGGGGGCCTTGTCCCTGGCTTGTGACCTTCCTAAAAGGTTTAAGAGTCCTGGGCAGGGTGGGTCTGATCCCAGACTGGGCCGGGGGTGGTGGTTGTGAACTCTGGCCCAGGAGAAGGTAGTGAGGCCTTCTGAGGGGCTGTGAGCAGGAGAACGCCGGGATGACTCTGCCTTGTGAGATTCATCTGGCAGGCTCAGGCAGGGTAGGTGAGTGACGGACGAGCCCAGCGGAGCGGAGCCGCTTGGGAGGGCACGTCATTAGTCCAGGCTAGAGAGGCGGAGCAGCCACAATGCCGGTGGAGAGGAAGATATGGATGCACAGTCAGAATAGTATTGATGGCACCTGGCAGCTTTCAGTGTTTGGAGCTCATGAGTAGAGAGGGTTTGTGAGTTCAAGCCCAGGTAATGGGGAAGATAGTGGTGCCATGGTCAGAAGCAGAGAGAGTAGGCTTGGGAGAAAAGCCAAAAGTTGTGGAGCTTGGAACTGGCTCTGTAACTTGTGGGGTCCAGTGCAAAATTAAAACGCAAGGCCTGTTCAAAAATGTAGGCTTTCAAGATGATGACAGCAGAGTACGGCCCCTCTAAGCATGGGGACCTGTGCGAGTGCACAGGTTGTTCACCCACGAAGTCATCCCTGATTGAACAGGAGGTTCCGGAATGCCTGTGGACACCATGCTCTTTCTGGGCTCCTGTGCCCCGCCCCCGTGCCTGGGAGCACCTGCGCAAAGGCCCGGAGCAGACCTGCGTGCACTGATGCGGGATGCCGCAGGGTTCAGACAAGGACCACAGCCGTCTCCGGGTGGAGCTGTACCCATCCTATCCTAGCTGCTGGTGATAAGCGCTTTATCAAACATGAGCAATTCCCAGGGCAGGTGGGGAGCTGGAAGTCCTTGGATATTTGCCTCACTTGAAATGTGAATGAAAACTATTAAAGCTGAAGAGCCTTTAGAAGGTTCCAGTCCTTTTGCGCTCCCCCCACCCCCAACCCGCCCCCAAACATATTGCTTGAAGATTCCTTGGGCATTTCTGCATTGAGGGAAGAAGATACTGACCTTTTTTGGGGGGGGGAGGGGGCTGTCATGTTTGTGTCAGACACACTCTTCTGGAGAGTGTTTATGAATGCTACCTTATTCAGTCCTGTGACGTGGGCATTATCACCTCGTTTTCCACAGAAGAAAGCTGAGCCTCAGAGAGACCAGAGGCCCTGGCACCCCACAGCTCCCAGTGGCAGGGCCTGTCTCTCCCTGGGGTACTGCCCTCTTCACTGGCCGGGAATCACAGGTAGTAAGGCTGCTCACGATTGTTTAAAACGTTGTAGCAGAACTAATGTTAATTCTGCCTTCTGAGGGAATGCGCTGGTTCTTGGATGCCAGGCTGAGGGGTGAGGCAGGGCAGGACGAGGCTGAGACTATTCTGGGGTTAAAACTGTGGTCAGGAGACGCCCACCTCTACCAGACAGGACCAGGAGGGCCTGTTTTTGTCTCACTGGGCAGGAGTTCTTGGGCTTTTCGGACAGTTGTGAAATCATTTTCCAGTTTGAGGACTGTGACCAGCCCGCAGGCTGGAGGGAGCCCCAGGGCCCCTGGTCCTGCAGACGTCCTGGAGTGAAAGCCTCCTTCACGGCTCCTTGGCTGCTCCGGTGCCCAGAGCAGGGCCTGCGGGAGGCCGATTGCAGGGAGCTTGTGGAGGAGGGGTGGGCATGGATGGGAGGGGCTGTCCTGCCTCTCTGAGCACCCAACTGACAACTCAGTAGAAGCCAGACCTCAGGCCTGATCCCTGCTGCACATCAGCCCTCCCTCCCCAGGCCCCAGCCTTTCTGAACCCGGCCCTGCGGGACCTGAAGGAGGAACACTGAGAGGGGCTAGAAAGATCAGCTGCCCAATTCAGGAGGTATTTGTACAAAGTGGCTGCTGAATTTGTGAATGTCAGAACAACAGAGAACCTGACTATTTTGGAATCCGAAACCTGTCATGAATTAATTCTAAATTAGCAGTTCATATTGACTGATAGGAAAAATAGCTTTTGAAATATACTGCTGTTTGAAAACTTAAAGTTCAAGGAATCTCATGAGTAAAATAAAAAAACACGCCAAAACACGCCTGATTTTTTTTCACTCATACATTAACTTAGCTGTATTTGGATTCTCTGTGGTAGCTGTGCCTGGTAGAAAGGGGTCCGCCGAGTCCCAGCTCCCCTGACCCAGGTACAAAGGGGCTCCAGTGGCCCCTGTAGGTGTTCGGGCATCTCTGGGGCTGTACTTCAGTGAATTCTTCTGTGCAGTTTTTCTTGCCCGGGAACCTGGAGAAACAGCCAGGCTCGTGATCAGATGACATTTGGAAGACGGGGGCTGGGCACTAACTGCTCTCTGAGCGAGTTCCCCGCCATACGCTAACACGAGGTCGTCGGTGCCAGTAAACTCGTATTTACACTTTTAATGCCAATGCTTAAGGTTTGCTTGACGTTAGAGACCGAATCTCAATATCAGGGAAAACCAGGCATCAGGCCCCTGGGCTTTTGAGCATGACCAGATTATATTCTATATACCTTAGAGTTGCTCATGTTTCTGGCTGGCCTAGCAGAGGTAGGTTCTGTTCATTGCGGGGTTGTCTGCAGCCACACACCGAGTCCTTGCCATCTCTCTAGCAGGTATGGTTGACAGGCTCACAGATGCCTGGATGGGTGGGGAGGGATGGTGTAGGGAGGCATCCCTGCCCGTGGGCCTTTGATACTTGGAGAGGTGGTGGCTGGGGCCATGGTGGTGCACGTCATCGACAGGCCGACTTCAAGGCTGAGACCCTGTATGCCTGCCACGCTTCGCTTCTGTGGTTTACGTGTATTGGTGGGTGCCATGGCTGTGACACAATACCAATGTATTTAAAGACAACTCTGAATTACTAGGAACTTTTTGTCACTGTGTACTTTTTAAAGATTTTTTTTGTTGATGTGTAAAGGGGTTTCTTTGTACAAGCAAACAAAAAACACCAATTGGAGGCCCACTGGTTTAGGGAACAGCTATCACCCGTGCCACTGGGCTGTGGTCGGGCCCGTGTATGTGTTGATGTGTCTCAGGAAGCTTTGCGACACCCCTTCAGAGCGGAAAGTCTTCTTCATGTCAGGCAAGAAGGAGGGTAGTTCAAATTAGTGAACATTAAGAAAAATGAGGCTGGCCTGTTGGCTCAAAACAGGCATCCTGTTTGTGAGAACCTGCTTACAAGAATCGTTGCCCCCTGTACATACCCAGGATGTGATCCGGGATTGGTCACAGAGCTACGAGGTGGAAGCTACTCAGGTGCCCATCATCAGATGAAAGGATAAACAAGGTGGCATCTACACATGCATTAGAATAGTATTCAGCCTTAGAAAGGAAGGCAGTCCTGACACACGCTACAACACAGATAAAACCTGAAGGCCTGCGAAGTGAAAAAAGCCAACTGCAGAAAGACAAGTACTGCATGATTCTGCTTGCGATTCTTCGGCGTGTGCGTGGAGTGGTCAGACGCATACAGACAGAACGTAGAGCGGTGGTTGGGGACCGGGGCTGGGTCCTGGGAGTGACGGTTTCAGGGGCGCAGAGTTTCAGTTTTGGAAGATGAAAAGTTCTGGGTATCTGTTGCTTTATAGTGTGAATGTATGTAATGTGATGTGCTGAACGGTATACTTAAAAACAGTTAAATGGCCAATATTATGGGCAGGTTAGTTTTTTTATTTTTTTAAACACCGCAATGAATCAAATACCATCACCCTTTTCAGCCTCTAAGCCATACTGACCTGGGCCTGTCTGTCCCCTCTTCCCTTGGCGCATTCCCAGCCTTCTCTTACTGGGCCTCTCACATACCTGTCTCCTGTGGGAATGCCTCAGAACTCAGGTGAGTCTTATTTTTGGATCGCTTGCCCGTGGCAGCCTACGGAGATCAAAGGGAAGACTGCCTGCCTGTCTGGGCCTCCCGGGGTGGTTGCTGCTGGCCATCGCTGGGTGCCATCGATGATGTGTTTCTTCCCGGCCCAGTCTCTCTGGAGATCCAAACGCCATGTCATTTTCTGTAGCTATGTCAGCTAGTTGTATCACAGGGTTTGGGTTAATTGCTGTGACTTTGCTGTTAATAAATTTATACAAGGTTCAGCAGGAAAAACAGTCTTTGGGTACCTCCATCTTCCCAAAAGATGACATGTAACTATTTTTCTGCACCATTTGAATTTTTACTGCTAATATATGCCTGGCACCAGTTTTTGATGTGATACTTCAAGTCTGGAGGGATATTGTGGAGCCTGTGTATACATAATTTAAGGCAGAACATAGAATTTTTGTTCTAGAAGGGATCTCTGAGAGTTTGTTTTTCTTTCAACCTCCTCATTTATTACAGAGGGAGATTTTGGGGTCCTTACTGGGGAAGTGGTAATGGCGGAGCCAGAATGAGGCCTCAGTCCCAGTTTGTATTGTGGGCTCCTTGTATGCCTTGATGCCCCCTCTTGGAGTTTATAAAACCATTTAGTGCCAGATATTGAACACCATTCATGTCGGAGCACAATATGTCTGTCAGTGGTGGGAAGCGGCCCTTCCCCATGTTTGCAGTCCTCTGGGGCTGCCTTTACTCAGAAGATGTTCTTCCAATGCCATGTGCAGAAATCATCTTTGAACTTAACGACCCCAAGGAGCCAGCCCTTAGAGGGCTGCCGGGTTAAATTGTTTTCAAAGTGGAAAACTTCTGTGAGGCGAGAAAATTACCCTTGAATGAAGCATACTTAGGAATTGGTGTTTGTGCCCGCTTGGACTCCCCTTACCTTGACACTCTCTGATGTGTCTCATATTCTTTAGAGACCTCGTAGGCTATGCCCTGTAGGGCTGTAAGCTTCCCGATGCCCTGCTGCAGCCTCTAGCTCATGCCCAGCACACAGGAGGGGCCCTTTGAGTCCGGTTGCAGCCAATTTAAGCAGACCTTTCTCAGGGCTGATGGAAACGTATGATCACAGAAAGCATGCCGCTTCCTTAAGCAATGTGAACAGTTTTTTGTAACCAGACCGAATTAGCCCCCCAAGGCTTTGTGATGAGTTGAGATTTGGTCTTGGTTCTGAAGAATGGGCAGAAAATTCATGATGACAGCTCTAGCAGAGGACAAAGAGTCACCTTAGGAGGAAGGGAATATAGAGAGATAAGGGCGAAAGCAACCCATCCAGGCTGGGGGCGGGCTGCAGGCCCTCCTTCCGTGCTGCTCACCCAACTCACAGTGAACCTTGGCACCCCGCCCCGCTCCCCATCGCCCATAGCAGCGGACCTCTCACTGGCCACTCTGCCTTGAGGCATCCTACCTGGTATCAGCGGTCAGTTGAGCCAAGGATGGGCTCCTGACCCAAACTGGGATGGTCAGAGCCAAATTCCTAGGAATTTCAACTAGGAACTGGGAGAGAGAAACTTGGGTCCCTGGGTCTGACCTGTGGGCCTGGGAGTTGGAAGAGGGCCACCTGGTACCTGCCTGGAGGCAGGGAGGAGGATGGTTAGCAGAAGGAAAGGAGAGAGATGAGCATAAATGAGTGACTTCCCAGCCCCTGGGACCCAGCCCCACCCTAGGGTCAGGTTACAGTCCTGCTCGCACCCCACTCAGCACATGTCACAGCTTCCTATGTCACAGCTTCTCATTTTCTCGCTGGGTCTCCTCTGGGGCGGAGTGAGGCCGACTCTGCTCCTGGCGCCTAAGAGTGTTAAGGAATGGAGGGAGCCTCTGGAAGACCTGGAGTTCTGGTTGTTTCTCAAAAGCTTGTTGGAGAAGTTTGAGTTTCATCTTCTTCGTGGCTAGGCTTAGCGGCTTGGTCCTGGGGTGCCTAGGTTAGCCTGTCGCCCCTACTGTGGCTCAGTCCCCCCAGCCCATCTGGACTCCGAACCATGAGAGGAGGCCATTGGTTGGCTGCTTACCTATTTATTTGATGAACCTCGGGTACCTACACTGTGTTCTGCACTAGATGCCCGAGTCCTGCAGGAACGTGCAGGTGGAGCCCATGAGACCAGTGCTCAGACAGAGGTGTGTGGAAGGCAGTGGAGGGTCAGTTGTGTCTGAGGGAGCAGGGAGGATGTCACAGAGATGATAACATGTGGATGGCAGCTGTAGGCGCTTGCCTGGTGGACTCTGGGAGCAGGTGTCAGGGCGTGTGAGGCAGGGATGAGAATCGTACCTTTGAGGAGGCGGGAAAGTCCATAGGCTCAAGCAGGTGGTGTTTTAAGAGCAAATGAGAGGTAGTGTTTGTTCTCAGGCAGGAGCTAGATCATGAAGGTTCTTGTGCACTGGGCTGAGGCTCACCCTGCACAGGTAAGGGTGACCATACTTCTCAGCTTGCCTGGGACAGCCCGGTTTATGCCTGTGAGCTTGGTGTAATTGTGAACAGTGGGCCTTCTTCACTCTACAGGTGTCCAGGTTTGATAATAAGTGGGTTATTCATCCTACTCGTAGGTGATGAGACCCACTGCAGGATGTTATCATCAGAGAGACAGGTCGAGATTTGAAGTTGGGGAGATGATTCAGGAGGCAGTGCAGAGGATGGTGGGGCAGGGAGCATGGCTAGAGGCTAGATGAGTGATACTGAACCTCAGTAAGCAGTGCTAATGAAATTGGGGACAAGCATATTAATGGGAAAACCGGCAAGAGGGTACAGACCATAGAATGCAGTGAACCTACAACTAGGGAGTGCTCGTGGTAACTGAGTAAGAACAGGCTTGATGGGGTGGTACTGAGAGTTATTTTAGGCATATGGTTTAGGAAACATGGGGCAGCTAGATAAAGAAGTCAAGTATGGAGCTGGAAATAGTGGTCTAGAGAAGACTGGGCTTGGCCCAGCCATTTGGGAGTCCTTAGGCTGTGACTGATCTTTAAAACCACTGGTCTGGATGTGACTGTCCAGGGAGAGAGTATATTAAAGAAGAAGAGGAAGTCAAGGACTGCTGCTGCAGGGATTCCGGAGTTTAAGGGGAGGGCAGGTAAAGATGAGTTTCCAAAGGACGCTGGGAAGGACGGCAGGAGAGGCAGGAGGAAATCTAAGGCCAGAGCAGCCGCTATCACTCACTGAAGGTCTGGCGTCATTGAGGCACTATACTGGCGCTTTGTGTGGCTGGTTCGGTAAACCTACAGCCACCTTATAGATGGGTGGCATTAGCCACGATTCGTGGGCTTGGGGTTTAAGTAACAAGTCCAAGGTTAGCCGTCCAACCAGAGTGACAGATCTGCCTTTTGTCAAAGCCTGTGTTCTTTTGTCTCTCGCAGCACTGTGGTTGCAGTAGGGAGGGAGGCACCAGAGTCCAGAAAGCCCTCCTCCTTCAGGAGGCCTCAGCAACTGGGGCAGAAGCCAAGTTCAGGGAACTTGATTACTGCAGGTGCTAGTCTGAGGGGTGCTGTGACCTCCTTTCTTGGCTGGCCCCCCTGGGCAGGCCACATGGTGGAGACCTGGATAAGGAGGCCCTTGAACACAGAACATGGGAGACAATGCCAGTGATTTAATTGCACCACGAATTGTGGCCAGAAAAGGAGCCTAGCAACAAACTCATTTTCTGTTGGGCACAAGGCACGGAGGACCTGCTATAATTAGTTCTGGTTTTTTTCTTGTTGGCAAGTGCCTCTTCATTTTTTTCTTCCTTGAGTGCACATGATGGATCAGCTTTTATCCAAGGCCCTGGTCTTAGAATTGTCATACTGCATTGGGAAGTGTTTGGGGGGGCGTCCTTAGTTTGTATGAATATGAGTTCACACCGATGCCTGACATTTATTGAGCACCTACTGTGTGCAATGTAATGTGTTCGAGTATTGTATATGTATTATGTTATTTACCTCTGGGCACAACTCAGTGAGTTAGGTAGTATGACTATCCTCGTTTTGCTGGTGGAGAAACAATACTGAAGGAAGTTAACAACTTGCCCAAGATCCATGCCTAATAAGTGGTAAGTGAGCGATTCGAACCCGGCTCCCTCTGACTGTCCCTGGCCGCTCTCTAACCTTTCCTCATTTGCTGCGGGCTGGTATCTCATCCGGTTACAGTCTCCTTGGCCTGAATCTACTTTTTTTGGAGGGGGCGGGGTTTGGTTAAGTGTGACTGTCCTTAAACGCCCCAGAAAGGCTGTTTAAGAAGTAACTGGTTGAATGACCCCGAAGAGTTTAAAGCCCCTGGTGCAGAGGCCCTCCTGTTCCGCAGGGAGCAGCTGAAGCCTGGGGAGTGGCCGAGGCCCCAGGAGCCATGGATCGCTGTATGCAGGAACAGCATCAGGAAGTGAGCGCTCCAGACCCATCCCCGCAAACCTTTGTTCTTTTGCTGCTTTCGAAGTGGTCTGAGGCTGTTTCTGAGACTCAGGAAATTGTGATGCCATTGAACAGCCTGTGGCCTTTGGGTGCAGCCGTAGGGGCCCTTCCTTCCTGCAGGGAGTGGGCTTTCTGGCTCTGCTGCAGGGAGCTCTGCTCCTGCTGGGTTGTGATGGGTAACTGCTCGTCTCCAGAGGTCTGGAGTCAGTTTCCTTTCAAAAGCCAGGGTCTTAACACGTAGACAGCAGCCTTTCCTTTGTTCGAGGCCTCTTGCTTATGGATTTTCTTTTGTCACCAGGGTGGCTCTGTGCTTTCTTGCTAACGATCCTCCAGGAGTCAATGGCCCAGGCACAGTGGATTGGCATTGCCGTCCATGCCGCATGAGACACAGCTGCCAGCCTCGTGTGACTGGAACCCGAGGTCAGAGCCTCTGAAGTGATTACAGAGCTGTGCTATTAGCCACTTCCCCATCTCCTTCCTATACATGAGTCGTCCTGCAAACACATATTTGCTCACTGGCCTGTGGTGAGCAGTGCTTTAAGCCCGGCAGGCGGCTAAGACTGCTGATTGGATTTATCTTGCTAAGTAGTGTGATTTGATAAAAGTTGGAATCGCAGACTTTGGGAGCCGAAAAGAACCTTGGTTCAAGCCCTTTATATTGTGACTAAGAAAGGCTGAAGAAAGGAGGTAATTTCCTTCACTGTGTCTTGAGGAGACTCAGGTCAAAGCCGCGGCAGCCCCCGCCTCATGCCCCTGATGCCTCTGGGCTGCCTCTTCAAATGTCTCAGTGGCAGATGCTTCCAAGGCTTGTCCTGTTGGCTGAGAAAATTGAGAACGGAGATCCTAAATAGCTGGAAAACTCTCATCAGTTTTCCGATGGACACTGGGGACCTTCTCAGGCACTCTGATGTTGAACATTGGATTTTGCCTCACTTATTGCTGTCCAGAATTTCTGTGACGAATGCCTAACCTCTTTCAGCCAAGTGAGCGAGGATCAGTTGTCACATTAGGAAACTCCCTTGCTCTTCAGGTTATTACAGAACTATTAGTGCCCTCCGACAGGCATGTAATAAATGAAGCCTCCGGAGTCTTGAATAGCAGTAATAAGTGCCTCATTTGCACCCGAGGATTCGCATGCTCACTCGGCAGGATCTGGGTCAATAGGCATCATTTTCATAAGACATTTATCTTTTTCCATGTTAGACAGGTTTTTTTTCTTTTCCTGAAATTTCCTTTTGGGGCTGTAGGCTTTAGGGGTACAAAATAAAATGGAAGGTTACAAGAATAAAGCTGGGATCATCTTTAGGTATAAAAAAATAAATTGTAACTTCCAGGGATCCAAAGCACCACACCATTTCCATTTATATCTATATTTCACCATAATGAAGTTGAGATTCAAAATTCAATTCCGAGTTCTGTGAGATGATTGCTTATGAGGAAAGGTGCAGACCGGCCTACGAGATGGCATGCGGCGAGGATGGAGGGGCGTTTACAAAGGCGGTGAAGTGCAAGTGTAGGAGTTAACCCCTAACATATCAGAAGATTCTGCATATGACAGTCCCAGTTACCTGATCATTCCTAGCTATCTAGATTTTGCTCTTTGATGAACACTCTTCTGAAGCTAGGTGTGCATATCTGCCCAGTAGTTACACTCATGGGCCATGTAAACTCCCGCCCTCCCTTCCTTTCTCCCCTCTTCTCCACTCCTTCCCTCTGTGTGGACTGCATTGTGTCTCCCCAAAATTCACATGTTGAAGCCCTAACCCCAGTGCAACCATATTTAGAGATAGGGCCTTTAGAAGATAATTAAAATTAAGTGAAGTCTTAAGGGCGTGCCCTAATTCAATGGCATTGGTGGTCTGAAAAGAAGAGGAAGAGAGCTCCCTTCCTCTCTCTGCCATGTGGGTGTGTAGGGAGCAGACAGCCACCTGCCAGCCAGGAAGTGTCTCGCCAGAGCCTGAGCACGCCGGCAGCCTGGTCTGGAATTTCAGCCCCTAGGACTGGGCAATGCATTCACATCGTCTGAAAAGAGTCTAAATGGAAAGTTTAATTTCCACCCCATTTCTACTGTTGCTTCTCCAGGTTCCCGTCCGTATTAGCTTCTGTGTGTGTGCCTATGCGTGCCTTTGTGTGTCGTCCTCCCAGAGTTCTGGTGCAAGAATGAAAAGCAGAAATTATTGTGTATCTCACTTCCCCCCACTTTCTACAGGAAAAGGTAGCCAGGTATAGCACACTGTTTTGTCTCTTGCCTTTTTTTTTTTCATGCCGCAGTACATGTTGGATTTCCCTATGACACGAGGGGAGTATCCTCATTCTTTATTATGAACAGGTGCTCAGCATCCCGTCTCGTGAGCACACCAGAATTTAACCATGTAGCCAGCAAACCGTGTTTCCTTCCCCGCCACCCACCCCAACTTATTATTTTCCCTGGTGCTAATGATTGTGTTGCCTTCTTAAATTTGTTTGGTTTTGTACATATTTATCCGTAATTTAACCCCTGAACCTTTGCAAGTTACAAATCTCCTCTGAAAATACCCAGATGCACCTAGAATTTCCATCAGTTCCGTTCTCCTGGGCATCTCTCTCCTGGAGTCGTTGGACCTTGGCCACTGTGGACTGGTTTCCTTCTAGGCCTGGGGCATAGCCGTCATCCTGACCTCTCTTGTCACTATAACCTTGGGACTCAGTTTGGATTATTTAGGAGAAGCTCCCAGGGGCTTCTTGACTTGGACTTACCCCTTCCTCTTATGTCTTTCCCGTGCAGTCCTCCCTCTCTCAGTTAGTCAAGGTATTATCCCAAAGTATTCGAATCCATCAGCAAGTCCTGCCATTGTATCTTTAAACATAGTGTGTTAATCCAAAGTATATTTTAGATACATCTACTGGTATCCATCGCCCCATCACTGATGTAGGGCAGGCCACCATGATCTCTTGCTGGGGCTAGAACAGGAGCCTCCCAACTGTCTCTCTCCCTCTTTTTCTATTTCTCTCCTCCCCTCCCCTTCCCTCCTTCTCTTAAAGAAGAAACTTATAATGTATTCAGCCTTAAAACGGAAGGAAACTCTGATGCATGTGACAACGTGGATAAACCTTGAGGACATTATGCTAAGCGAATTAAGCCATTCACAGAAGGGCAAACCTTGTGTGATGCCACCTACATGGGTCCCCAGAGCAGTCAGTCATAGAAGCTGGAAGTGGAGTGGCGGAAGCTGAGGCTGAAAGGGAGGGAGAAGAGAGGTTCAGCTTTGCAAGATAAAAAGATCCCGGAGATTGGTTGCATAACAATGTTAGTATATTTAACACTACGGAACTGTACTCTTAAAAATAGTTAAGGTGATAAAATTTGCTATGTGTATTTTACAACTTAAAAAACAATCTTATAATGACTACAGCTTTTCTTTTTGGGGCAGTGCTTGCATAACTCTGTGCACAAACGATAGAACTGTATACTTTAAAGGAGTGGACTATGGCACGCAGATGGCATCTCAGTACAATTGTTATCTCTTCTATTTCAAACCACTTTTTAAATACCAATCAGGGCTGACACCACCCTGACTCAGTTCCAAAGGCCAGTGTCATTCTGCTCAAAACTGAAGTTCCCTAGAAAGATCTTGGCTTGGGGTTGCCTGCCCCTTGGGAGGGGGTAGAAGATCAGGAGTTGGGAGTCAAGGGGACAGTGTACCACGATGGACAGAATTACTGGAGGTAGTCGTATGAGTATTTTAAGATGATTTATTTTTCTTGAAAATAAAAAATTGTTATTGAACGTGAGAGAACCATTGTGGTGAGCCTGCTATGTGGTCGGCCAACACAGTTTGTTAGTGCCAGGGCTTTTGGACACATTTGTCAGGCCCCAGAAAGACAAGCATAATCTTTCATGATGTGGCATTGAAATTTGGGCATATCATCTCAGACATTCCTTGTCTGGTGTAGTTTATTAAGTAAAAATGTATAAAACACACAGGACTAACATAACAGAAATTGTAGAATCCATATAAAGATAATCACAAAAATGTACTGACTGACATGAAAGAAAATATGAATAAATGGACATGTGTGCTGCTACTTTCTCTCAGTGTGGTACAGATATCAGTTCTTTCCAAAATAATGTATCATTTCACCCCATTACAATCAACATCTCAGTTGGGGGTTTCCCTCCCTCCCTCCCTCCCTTCCTTCCTTCCTTCCTTCCTTCCTTCCTTCCTTCCTTCCTTCCTTCCTTCTTCCCTCCCTCCCCCCCTTTCTTCTTTCTTTTTTCTTTCTTTTTTTGAATATGTCAAATTCTTCTCAAACTCTTGAAGAATAATCTGGCTGGAATTACCAAGAAAATGATTATAATGATATATAATCAGAGGAGATTTGCATTCCAGATATAAAATATGCTCAAACTATGCTGATTAAGACCACTTAGTTATTAGTTCAGGAATGTACCATTGAATGGCACAGCATAGTCTTGAAAAAGAGCTTTATATGAAAGAGGGTTTAGTGCATGGTGAAGGGAAAGGATAAATTATTTAGTATATCCTCATTAACCAGCCTCTCCTCACACAATATTCCCAAATGAATTGTGGTTGCATTAAAGGGTTAAATGCAAGAATTACCATCATAACAAATAAAAACTAGGAAAGATTGTAGATGACTCTACAATTAGGGGAGTCAACAGAAAGAAAATTTTAAAGGAGGAAAATAACTGATTATATGAAATTAACATATCCAGAAGTCAAAACACTTCCCCAAGAAGGTAAGATGCTGGTTAAAAATTGGAAAAACATGCAACAAAAGGTTAATTTTGTTAATGTATAAATAAATAAGAATGCTAAAACCCTAGTAGGAAAATTAGCAAAGGTTGTAAGCAGGCAATTAACAGCTAATTCATTAGCTAATGAATAGCTAATAAACATGACAGAAGTATTCAGCCTTTCAACACCTCTCTCCTCGTTTAGAGAAATACATTTTATATGATAGCCTATATGTGTTCTTTAAGAGAATCTTGTTTTTTTAAAGAACATTTAAGATCCTAATGTTAATTGTAATGTTAATCGAAACAGGACAAAGCAGTATATCAAAATTTGTAAAACAAAGAGAAACATACATAAAAAATTGGTAAGGCATTCACTGAACATTGAATAATGCTGTTGGAAAGAAAAAATAGTTCTCGATCTGGGCTGTTCATTACACCATTGGTAGAAATGCAGATTGGTATAACTCTGAGTCAAAGCAATTTGGTTGGTCTTATTAGGAGCCTTAAAATGTCAATGAACATTATCCCAGGAGTTTTTTCCTCAGAATCCCTCTGAAGGAATTAATCAGAGAGGCAGATGTAGGTTTAACTACCAGGATATGAGCCAGTTTATTGATGAAAGTTTTAAACTTGGAAACAAGCCATAAATTCAGAAATAGGGTATTGTTCAGAGAAATCATATTAGATGTTCTTGATACAATGTTTAATGATAAAACAGATGTAAGATTATAACGTGGACACGTTGTGTTAAAAGATATGTATGCTTAGAAAATACATTGCAAGGAAAGAGACCACAGTGTTAATCGTTGGTGGGATTGTTGGCAATTTCAACTTTCTTTTCTTTTTTATACTTTTATGTGTTTGCTATATTTTCTTCTTTGAGTGCTTATTTGTTTTATAATTAGAATCTTGTCCTCGTGGAATACTTAGTATTTAAACAAGCAGTCCATTGATATTTCAGGAGTTATAGAACTTCTAGAGGCTATTAATAATTGACTGTTAACATTTTTAAGAAATCGAGGCAAGAATTGTTTTTCTCAAGCACTTAAGGATTTGTACCCACATTGTCGAGATCTGATACCGTTTGGATGTAAGACCTGAAAGGGAAGTAGTGAGGGAGTTTCCATTTGTCCTGGAGATCTATTGAAGATCATTGGAATGGGGGATGTGTTTTAGGAGTTGAAGTAAATTCTATTGTGAAGAACTGAAGATCAATATAGAGATGTCTCTTATTTTCAAATGACGGTTAGGGAGAAAGATCATTACTCACTGCCTGTTTGGAGGCTGTTCACGAACTGCTTTTGAAAACCAGTGCACGGTTCGACAACTTTTCTTCAGATGGCCAGTTTTGGTGGATCTATTTAATTAGATTCCAGCATGGCATCTGTAGCCCCAGTGAGTGCAGATAATTAAGCGCCATGATTTCTGGTGTGTTATAAATGTCACTAAAATCGCTGTTGCAGAACAAATCATTTCTTTGGTAATTGCAATTCCTGTCATGAATTGTTTCATCACTTACAGTGATTAGAACTTTGAAATAATTTCTTAAAATTGGACTCAAATAATTTTTTTGCATTGGATCTCCTTATTCATTTTTCTTCTCTCCCCCACCCCCAATTATTTGTACTAGTTTACTTGCCTTTAATATAGAAAAGGACATGGGCAAATGCCCTCAAGGAGCCAGGTGACCAGATTCGGAGTTGTGCGAGGAGGAAAGGTGGGCCAGTGCTCCTTTAGAAGGGAAGTCCTACTCTGTCTGTTGGGGTAGACCCTGTCTGGGAGCATGCATGATGAAGGCTTTTGGGGGGCTAGGATGGGCCTCTGCAGTCCACCAGTTGTGGTTCTTTGGAAGTAACTCAGGTAATGGCAGCATGTAGGAGGTGGTCTTGGCATCCAAGCAGGGCCTGCCTACCCTGATAACCAGTACTAGTCACTTGGAAGACCTCTTAGGTACTGTTGACCACTTGGTGAGTTGTCACTTTTTGAGAACTTACGCTTAGAATAGCCTTAGGTGCAGTGGATTCTAACACACATCTTTATCTCCTGCCCTCCTTTATGAAGTAGAAATGCCATGTCCTTGCCTGGCGCGTGGGGCTTCATCTGGCTCTCGTCTTCCCGCTCATCCCAGTGCGCTCTTCCTCCTCCCAGGCGAGGTGCTTCGCCTCAGCTCATGTCGTGGTGTTGCCAGCTGGAAATGTCTTTAAAATGCTTTGTGTTTCAGTAATAAATGTTCCCATTCTTCAAGTCCAGCTCCAGTGCCATCTCTTCTTTGGAACTTTTCTCATATCCCAAAGCCAAGAGCAGGGGCTCAGACCTCTGAAGACACTGCACTGTTTCTCCCTCTCTCTGAGGCAGGTGTTGTGTTCTGCCTTACAGTGTGGCTGTTATCTTTTTCCTTTCTCATGGAAGAAGCCGTTTGACTCATCTTCGGTTCTTTTGACAGGTGCTCATACCCTCTTGCTGTTGGTTTGGGACAGAGCACAGCGGGGCAAGCACTGAAGGGCGTGACCCAGGGTAGTGGCGAGCCTGTCAGCCTATAAATTCATTAAGAGGGTTTCCTTATTTAATTTCTAAAATTATTTTTAAACGCTGACCAGGGTGACTCAGTTGGTTGAGTCATCCTGCAAAGTGAAAGGTCACCAGTTCAATTCCCAGTCAGGGCACATGCCTGGGTTGTGGGCCAGGTCCCTAGTTGGAGGCGTGTGAGAGGCAACCAATTCAGGTGTCTCTCTCACACTGATGTTTCTCTCCCTCTCTTTCTCTCTCCCTTCCCCTACTAAAATAAATAAATAAAATATTTAAAATTATTTAAAAACTATTTTTATTAAAAAATTGTTGTTTAAAATTGTGCTAACATTTATATAACAAAATTACCATTTTAACCATTTTTAAATATGCCATTTAGAGACATTACATATAGTCACATTAGGAAAAACCACCATCACTGTCCACCTTCAGAACTTTATATCTTGTGAAATGGGAACACTGTTTCTTACCCTCCCCCCCACCCCCCGGTTCCTGACAATCACCATTCTACTTTCTGTCTCCATGAATTTGACTACTCTAAGTAGTCAAAGCAGAATCATAATAGAATAGAATCATAAGGTATTTGTCCTTCTGTGACTGGCTTATTTCACTTAGCATTATGTCTTCAAGGTTCATCTACATTGTAGCAGGTGTTAGAGTTCCCTTCCTTTTAAAGGTTGAATAATATTCCATTGTCATCCACCACCTTGTGCTTATCCATTTATTCATTGTGGACACTAGGGTCGCTTCCACCTTTGGCTGTTGTGGATTGTGCTGCTGTGAGCATGGGTGTGCAAATATCTTTTTGAGTTCCTGCTTTTAGTTCTTTTGGGTATATACCTAGAAGTGAAATTGCTAGATCATATGGTAATTTTACGTTTAATGTTTTGAGGAGCCCCCATAGGGGCTGTACCCTTTTTACGTTCTTGCCAGCGTACGTAGTGTTTTCATTTCATAGAAGATGGAAACAACTCCGAGGAAT
The DNA here is from genome assembly GCA_004026545.1 of Mormoops blainvillei. Classification (NCBI taxonomy): domain Eukaryota; kingdom Metazoa; phylum Chordata; class Mammalia; order Chiroptera; family Mormoopidae; genus Mormoops; species Mormoops blainvillei. The sequence continues at coordinate 7,573 of PVJD01009181.1, read as the reverse complement.
TCAGTAACTTGTCCAGACCCATGTAGCCAGTGAGGGATGAGCTGGTACATAAACCCAAGTGTGTCTAGTTCAAAGGCATGTACTCAGCCCTGCCCTGAACTGTGTATTCCGGGGCTGTGTAGCTGCAGGTAACAGAAAACTTCTCTCGCAATGGTTTAAACATCAAGGCTTGGTTTTTTCTTACTAATAAATAGTCTGAAGGAATATAGCTGCTGTCATTGTCTCAGCGGCTCAACAGTATCAACAAGAACATCTCTGGGTCTTTCCCTTCTGACTTGCTTACTGCCTCCTTTTTGCAAGAGGGCTGTTACAGCTCCAAGTGTCACATGTGCATGATGTGAAGACAGTGAGAAAAAACATGGCCAAACCAGCTGGGACTGTCTTTTCTTAATATCAAAGCAAAAGCTTTCCTAGAAGCCTTGGAACAGGTTCCTACAGACATTGCAGTGGCTGGAACTAGGCTGTACAATGACCCCTTGGTGAAAGGGGGGCTGGCAAGTGGCTGACTATTTAGCTTCTGCCTGAGAGGCAGGAGGGGAAGGGCGTTTGCAATGGTGTGTGAGCAGCCGCCCAGCAATCTGCCACACTATGCCTCGCTCGAGGGATCCATGATTCGTTCCTCCTGCCTCAGAATTCTAAAGCCCAAACGAGGGCAATTAAGCTCCTCTGCCCGATTTTAACTGGAAACAAATTTTACATTACATTTTTTCTCAGACCAAAGAAGGCATATACAACAATAATGAAAATACCTGGAAAGACGGGTAAAGGCTTAAGCGAAGTTGCTCGGAGATTATAAAATGCCGTGCAAATGTGGTTCACTAGACTGTGAGCTTCTGGAGAGGAGGCTGTGTCCGATCAGCGTGGAATCCCCAGGGCCCAGCACAGGTCCAGAAACATCACGCGCAAACAAACAGGTGATTACGGAGCTGGCTGGAGCACCATTTTAATAGGCTAGTGGTGGAAAAGCTTCTAGGACACCCGACTTGCCTGCCCGAAGCTGTGGCTCTCTGGGCATTGACTGAGCATGGGCTGGGATGATGGATTGTCTCTTGGCCCACGTGATGCCATGAGTACGTTCCAATCACAATTTAAATTCCTCATAAATATGTGGCCGGCAGAAATCAGTTAGCTAGCAGTGCTGCCTTTTCAAGATGGATCGCCTGCCAGGAGTCTCCGTGTGTCCTGTGTTGAGCACACGTCTGCGTGGTAAGATGGGTATCATGTGTTTATCACCTTCATCGAACGCTGTTTGTTGCTGCCTGGGGGACAACAGCGACCGCTCATTATGAAGTGTTTTGCTGCCTTCCTGAGACCTTGGCCTGATCAGGGTGGGCACGTGGGAACTGAGTGCGTGTTACAAGCTATTCTGGGGACAACTACCAGCTACACCTCAAATGAGATCACGTGCCCCCAGCCCCCCGCCGATCACTGTATACACACTGCCACGTTCAGCCTCCGCCCCAGCCCTGTTCAGTGGCAAACCCAAGATTTGAATGTAGCTCTTTGGTCTCTGTAGTTAGGTTTTATTCTCTTCTTTGGATTGTGGTTGCAGTGATTGCTTGGTGAGTGACTTCGGTGTCGTTATGGGCTAAGGACTGCGCTGTGGATTGAGTCCAGGGTTTAACTCTCTGCCCTGTCTAAGATGGCAAGACTTTGGGAAAACCCTTTCCCTTCTCTGGGCCTCAGTTTCTTTATCTATTCCGTGGAAGGCTGATTGATGAGGCCACGTCAGACTCATTGAGTGCCTGCTGTGTTTGGGGGTGCACTGGGCACTGAGGGTGCAGCCCGGACAAGCTGAGCTAGTGCCTGCCTTCATGGGGCTTATGCTCTAGTGGAGGAGACAGCTGTTACAGAAATAATTGCCCAGATAAGGATTTAATTACAGTTGTGATAAGTGCTACAAAGGAAAAATACAGCATAATGGAATTTTATGTATTTTACCTACATATAATTATTTGCATTTACTTATATAGCATTTATTTGCATACTTTGAGTTCAAAGCACAATGAAACATATATTACAGGCAATGAGAGAACTGATGTAATCGGGGCGGGGGGGGCGAGGGTGGCTGGAAAGGCTTTGCTGTGAAAGCCGCGCCGAGGAGGCGAAGGATCGTGGGAGCGGAGGAGAAACGTGGTGGGAGCGCAGTCGTACACTATTCCCAGAGACAGGGCGGTCTGAGGAAGCGAGATTCCGGTGACGTTTCAGGGACTGGAAAGAGGGGCCCGGTCCGTGGGAACGGAACGAGTGACAGGAGAAAAGCGGAAGGGGCGCAGGAAAGGCAGGGCCGGATCCTTGCAGCGCTGTGAGTGCCGTGGGGAGAGTTCGTGTTTATCCTAAGAATAAAAGGAAACTGTTCCCGGTTTTAAGTTGAGAGGGCCATGCCATGACGACATGCACATTTTCAGAAGATCCTTCTTGTTGCAGTATAGAAAATAGGTTGGAGGGGAGCAAGAGTAGATACGCCACCTCTAGGATGGAGGGCGTTTCATCCGTCGGTGCGAGAGATTTGTGGCTGGCTTGGATTACGGTGGCAGCAGCCAAGAAGGGGAGAAGTTGAAGGCCTGGAGGGAGATTCAGGAGGTAGACTCCATAGGAGTCTGTGCCGTACTTCAGGATGAGGGAATTTAGAGATAAAGAGGCAGTGAGACAGTTCCTACGGTTCTGATTGGCCATCTAACTGGGGGTCGAGGAGGGATAGGCTAGAGGTCTGTGAGGAGAGCCAGGAGGGGAGAGGCAGGGCTGGCGGCGGGCTACTGAGGGGAGACTTAATATCTAACGGAGGGATTGCTCCTCCTTTTTAAGGAAGAGCAGAACTCCCGTTCAATGAGTAGACAGCCTAAACATTTTTCAGGGAAAGACGCAGAATGAGGGTGGATGATGCAAACAGAGTTAAGGGATCTGAGATCCCATGAATCCCAATCAAAACCGTAAGTCAGTCCAGGGAACTTGAGAGAGTCGCATGGAAGGACTGGTTTCCACGTGGCTGTCTCACCCCCTGACTGGCTTCTTGCCTCTCTTGTCCCCACATGACTTTCCCAGTGAACTCAGATGGGATTGATTGTCCCTGAGAATCCTCTTGCCTAACTCCCCTGGAGGCACTTTGTCATCTAAAGGACCCAGTGTGCCTTCTCAGCTTCTCTTCTACCTTCTCCCTCACCCACATGTGCTAACCCATTTGTCGGTTGAATCCAACCCAGGCATAAAGAGAGTGGTGCGTCTGGTGGTGCCAGGGAGTGGTACGTGGTAAGGTCGTGGCTTGACTTCTTCACGGGAAGCCCTAAAGTGGAGAGAAGTGGAAAACTTCCAGGCCCTGCAGTGCGGGGACGTTACTCCTGGCCCAATGATGACGTGGAACACAGAAGCTGTGCCCTGGCCAGTCAGCTGTGACTTGCTGAGTAGCCCTAAGAGTTGCCTTTTAGGGTGGCTTAAGTTTTTCTGGGTTCTTAGGTAGTGGGAGGTAGGAGTGAGACCATAGTTCTGAGTCCCTTTGTTCGGCCGGGCCTCTGGACTCCACAGGGGGCGCCATGACCAGCAAGCTCTGGGCCGACCTGTGTGAGAAAACCGGGAGACAGAGAGGAGCTTGGCCCTTACCTGCAGCCCTGGCCCTGCTTAATGACTTCTTCCGGAGGAAACGAGGGAAACTCAGCCGTGTTTGCGAGGGGACCCGGGAGACCTGTGAGCGCCGTTGCACAGCCCAGGCATCCGCGGGCCTTCTCGCCATGGCGGCAGTGCGCACTGTGTTTTGGGGAAGGCAGTGCGGGCCGCTCTAAGCGGTGAACCCCCAAATCTCAGTGGGATCGGGGGAGGCTTTGCTTCCCAGAGTCATGCAGGAACCCAGGCTATTGAAGTTAACTGTCTTTAACACGGGTCCACTGGTGAATGGTAAAAGACACAGCAGGGAGAATACAGATCCACTTCTTTTAATCATTCAACCTGGAGGGGACACGCATCACTGCTGCTTACCCGGTTAATGAGGATTATTCACCTGATGCCAAGGAGGCTGGGAAATGAAGGCCTTGGCTTGCAGCTGTTGCCCGGCAACACTTCTAGTCTGTGGCAGGGAGGCATGCATCTGTGTTGGGCTGCTAGTTCTCTCTGCCACACGCAGACATACTGTTGAAGGTACACTTTCTGGGTTGGTGGCTTTGAAAGCCCTTGGCGACTGTGCTCTTTGTAGACACACCAGCACTCTCAAGGTGTTGCTTGGCAGAGCACAGCACTAAGGGGGAGGGCTATTCATGAGCTTGTGTATTTTACTCCTAGAAATTACTGGGTGAGTCTCCTGGAAGTTGGAGGTCTTACGTCATGTTGGGGAGGGCACTGTGGCAGGGAGGCCTATACATCAATGAGGTTTGGGGAAATTCAGGTTATGGGTAATAGGACGTTTCCAGTGAATAATTCTCACTACAAGAGATCATCTAATTTCTTTAAGTAGATACATCCTTAGAATGTAGGAGAAGAACTCAACAGGCTACCGTAGTTAGAAATATCCCTTGCGAACGTGACATTGTCCCAGCTCTCATTCCCTACGAGGCAAACTTCTGACTAGTGCTTTGGTCTCATTGCAAAGGGTCCCCCACGGGTGGCTGGCTGGCTCTTGATCATAGATATCCCTGTTGTATGTGAATATGGAAGTGTGTACTCTGAGTTATAAATCAGTCTTATGCTCGTTCAGAAGGATTGAGTTAGCTTGTAAACTCATCTCTTCCATAAAAGTGAGAACCAGAGGTAGCTTCTAGTCACTTTGAAGTTCAGCATAAAAAGCCCTTCTTTATTTTGCAGAAGTCAGTTGCTTCCCAGGCAGTCCACCACATCTGAGGAGGGGTTCTTGAAAGGCGGTGCCTCAGAGTGGGTGTCCAGAATTCTCATCACCTCCCTCTGCGTTTGAGAGTCAGTGCTCAATAATCTGTTACTGAGTGGATTGTAGTCTATATGGAAAAAGGTTATGCTGTGGTATATGGAGATTAAAAGCAATAAAACAATAGTAACGTCTGTTGATCACTCACTGTTGGTTAGGCAGTTGATCTGCACAGCGCTTTGTAAACCGGGTCCTGTGTCACCTCTATTTTATGGATGCAGAACCTAAGGTGATTTTTTGGAGGTGGTAATGTGGAGATGTGGCCAGGCCAGGGTTGGAACCCCAGGTTTTGGGTCTAGTGCCTAACTTCTATACGAGCACTGGGCTGGAATGAGCTGGTGGAAGACTAGAGACGTGCCAGGAGCTGGGTTTTCCGACCCCCGTCAGTTCAGTGGTTTTGATCATGCTCTGGTTCTTCCGTCAGCCTTGTTCTCTCCTGAAATTTCCCCTTATGTAGAATGGGAAACATAGACCCTAAAAGGGGTTTGAGGATTTTGGGAGTGTAACGTGAAGGAGAAATCGCGGATTGGAAATGCCTTGGAATGCCTTTTTAAAATGTGAAGCAATTCCACAAGTGTTACTCTCTAGTCCTCCGTAATACAGCATGGCTGTTTTACTGCAAAACACTTCCTCCTTTCTAAACTCCCATGTAAAATTGATGCTCCAGGAAAGGACACACCATGTTGTTTTGTGGTTTGCCGCGCTCCCTGGAAAAATGCAGGGCACTACCAGGGGTGAGCAGCTCTCGACTTGAGAAGCTTTGGTATGTGCTTGCTACACCAGAGGTCATAGATGTGTCCCAAGCCTTTGGGAACTGGGGTGCGAGCATGGCAGGCCTCGGTACTCTGCAGCGCTGGGCTGTGTTGTGACTCATCTGCATTATTAGAGTTGCTGTTTTCTTCAGAAAAGGCAAACCATGTTTCTTTTTTTGAAGATGAATTTGGTCCCAGAATTCCAGGTCATTCTCTTCGGCAGGGCCAGTTGGGAAGGATGTTTGCATGGCGGCACAGATGGGAAGACAAACACGTGGGCAGATGTTACAAAGTGGGGTATCACCGTGTTGAGTATTCCTGCCATGTCTCCTGCATCAGAGTCTTTTGCCATACCAATGGCTTCATGGGACTCCAGAAAATAAACAACCAGGGAAGATCAATAAGTACTGTGGTAATAAATGTGCCTTTAGTAGGTAAAGTCATTCATTGTGCTAAGCCCAATCTTAAGTGTTAGTTTAAAATATTAGCCTTGTGAAAGCATTGTAGAAATAGTCGATAGAAATGAGGAGCAGCTGAGCATCTTTATAAATGTGATCTTTCATACTTATGAGTGCAGACAGATCCTTTGGTAAACTTTTAGAATAGAAAGCCCATATTCATAACAGGGAAGTCTTCTTTTTAAAAATCAGTTTTATTGGGGAATAATTTGCATACAATAAAATGCACTCATTTTACGTGTACAGTTTAAGTTTTAACCAACATATACCCCCATATAAATACCACCAGTTAAGATTTAGATTGTTTCCATTACCTTAAGTCTCCACCTTGCAACCAGCTTCCCAGCCCCAGGAGACCTATTCTACTTTCACTGGAGTTAAGATTTGCTGTGTAAGTGAAATCATATAGTATGGAATTTTTTTGTGTCTGGCTTCTTTCTCTTAGCACAATTTTCTTTTTATATGCATGTTATTGTGTGTGTCATTAGTTTATTTATTTATTTATTTTTGCTGACTAGAATTCAGTTGTATGGGTATAACATAATTTGTTTATCCATTCACCTGTTATTGGAAATTTGGGTTGTTTCCAGTTTTGGGAATATTATAAATAAGGTTGCCATGAGCATTTAGGCACATACCTTTTTGTGAGCATATGTTTTTATTTTTCTTGGGTGAATATTTAGGAGTGTAATTGCTATGTTTTACTTATAGATCAATGGAACAGAACAGAGTCAAGATGTAGGCCCCCATATACATGATCATTTGATTTTTTACAAAACAAAACTGCTAAGGTAGTTAACTGGGGTAAGGGCAGACTTTCCAACTAACAGTGCCATAGCAACCAGGTATCTGGATGGAAAAAATATGAACCTTGACCCGTGGCTTACACCATGTTAAAGAAGAGTTCAAATGGATTGCACACTTAAACATAAAAATAAAATATAAAATTATAAAACTTCTAGAAGAAAACATAGGAGAAAATCTTTATTATCTTGAGGTAAGCAAAGATGTTTAGAAAGACCCCATTAAGAAAATGAAAAAGAATATAAAACTATATAAATATATAAATGATACTACAAAAATAATATCAAAGAAAGCAATACCATGCAGGCAACAGTTAAAAAGTTAAAATGTTGTTAACAGGGTAATTACAGTAAGGAAAGCAATTATGTGTGACAGTGTTGATTCTGACAGCCCTTTTAATGACCATTTCAGAGTTCTGTCTTTGTGTAGGTACATATTTCTGTCTGCCATAGTTTTCCTTCTGCCTGAAGTATTGTCTTTAACATTTTTTGTAGTTCAGTTCTGCTGGTAAGAAATTTTCTCAGTTTTTGCTTGTCCGAAAAGTCTTTCTTTCAACTTCAAATTTGAAAGACATTTTTGCTAGGTATAGAATTCTGGGTTGATAGATTTTTCTTTTAGTACTTTAAAGATGTTGCATCTTAGTCTTCTTGATTATGTTTTTTTAAAATTGTTGTTCAATTACAGTTGTCCCCATTTTC